>WSYH01002214.1:35530-93265 GCA_036426205.1 Ascaphus truei | reverse complement strand
GCTGGGAATAAAATACAAAAGGGGAGAGGAAAAGAGAAAGGGATTCTGTATCAAAACGGTGCAATTAGTGTCAATTCCTCCGATGATCATTACTGCAAAAGTGCACGGGTGCAAGAAAAGCCAAATTGGGGGAACGCCCCTTTATACAAAGTGTCGCCGAGTCAGAATGAGGGAATTTTGGATGCCGATATAAATACTGTATATATAAAATCATCATCCCCAGCCCGGCTCTCCCGGCTGCTGGATGAAGCCTCCCCAATGATATATTGTCACGGTAACTTATGACAAGATATAATGAACACCAAATCTCTGGGTTGAACTGAACGAGGCTTAGATATAATAAAATATAATTTATTCCTTAAATAAGGTGAACACAGCAATATAGTACAATTAACAGACAAGAAGGTAACACTTACTTAGGGTTGGTGGATGGAGAAGTATCAGCTAGCAATTCTCCAGAAATCCGGTGACATTCAAGATGTTATCAGAAGAAGAACTAAAAACTGTAGGGTGGACACAGTTTATATACCTGTGTAACCCTATTCTTAACATTGAATACAGACTATTGGTGAACAATTATCTGTATCCAATCCCTAACGTGGAGACACAGATTAACCCATGCCCCCCGGCAAATTAGTCCATAGGTAGGGGAGAGGAGGGTGTGGAGTGGAGATCTGCGCGGCGGCCTTACGGACTCAGCATGCGTCGCTTCTGCCTCGGTGTGTCCGTCCTCTCCCCTCCCGGCCGGGGCGGTTTGGGAACGGGGAGATGAAAAAAGAAAGATGTGTGCATCCGCCCAAGCGGGACTCGGTTTCTTCACTCCTCCTCTGTTCCCGGATCTGTTTGAGGCTGCGGCTCTTCTTTGGCAGCACCGGCGTCTCCGGTGTCATCAGGTTCCCTTCCCGGGCGGCGGCTGTTGGTGAGGTGAGGTAAGTCGGAGGATGCCTGGGGGCAGTTGTCCCTCTTTCTTTTGTAGCTCGCCGGTTAGACTGTGCTCCAGTGACTCGTGCTCGGAGTCCCCATTTCACCTGCTTTCGGATTCTGTGGCTTTCCTACCCGGGCCTGGGTGACCTCGGGGGGCAGAAGTATCCTTTAAGGGGGGCTCTCTGGTCATTAAGTTGTACGATCCAACTGGGTGCGGGGGTTAACTTGGAGGTAACTGTGGTGACTGGCTGCTGTGATTCTTATTTGGCCCGCGACTGCTTCTGGCCTGCCAGCCTCTCTGATGCTCTGACCGGAGGGTCCTCTGTGTGCTGCCTATGAGAGTTGCAGGGGTCCGGGTTCCAGTCAACAGGGGGGTTCAAATCCAGAGCCTTTGCAAAGCGCGGGATGTCCTCCGGGTGTCTTATTGTGAGGTGAGAATCCCCATTTGTACTTGATCTCCTTCTCGCGGAGCAGGGATGTTAGTGGTTGCATTTCTTTGCGCCGGAGTACCGTGCGTTTGGACAAGTCATTGTATATTTGGAGGTGGACATCTTTGAACTTAATAGCCTCCCGGGCTCGGCAAGCCTCCATTATTTGTTCTTTTATAGAATATCTGTGGAGGCGGGCTATTTCATCCCTTGACCGGTTGGGGTCTTCAGACCGTGGGCCCAGGGCACGATGGGCTCTGTCCATCTCCATGTCTTTTTGTGTGAGGTCTGTGCACATAGAATTAAAGAAGTCTTGGAGATATGGCTTGAGTTGACCAGGTAGAACCGATTCAGGGATACCGCGAATTCTAATATTCTGACGTCTGTCACGGTTCTCCTGGTCTTCAAGACTGTCTCTCAGGCTGCTCACTTCTGCTCCTAGGCGGAATATTTAGTTTGCTGCCTCCTCCTGGGACTGCGTGGTGTCGGCCATCTTGATTTCTAAGGCCGTGGTGAGTTCCGGGAGGCCTGTTATTTCTTGCTTGAGTTCCGTTACCGCGGCCCGCAGGTCAGCCTGTAGTGAGGTGTGGAGCTTATTCAACATTGTGGAGATCATCTCCTGCATGAATGCTCTCGTGAGCTCTTCCTCCGGTGGCGGAGGTGTTGCCGTGCTGCTTCGTGGTGGCGGAGGTGTTGCCGTGCTGCTTCGCTCGGTTGCTGCCTGTTTGGTCCCGCATGCGCTCGCGGGGCCGGCGCCATCTTGGGTTCTTGAAGTGGCCTCCGAGCTCTTCTGTGAGGGGGAGAAGAATTTTCCGACTCCCGGGGTGGTTTGGGCTTTCGGTCTGCCCGCCATTCTTGCTGCTGACGGTATTTGGGAGGTTTATAGCAGTAACTGCGAGTTTTTTTAGGAGGGGGATAGCGCTTATTCAGCTTGTTTTATGCCAGGGTCTGCGGAGCTCCTCTCCTACACGACCGTTCTCATCGGCGTCCTGGACACGCCCCCCGTGTTCACCTTTTTTAAGGAATAAATATATTTTATTATATCTAAGCCTCGTTCAGTTCAACCCAGATATTTGGTGTTCGTTACATCTTGTCATAAGTTACCGTGACAAGCTCTATAATTAACTAGTGGCAGCGGCGGGATTGAACTGAACCTATATTACAGTGTTCTGTGGGACTCTGTCATATAGTGGAAACTCGAGAGTAATTGCGAGTTCCTGGGACTAAAGATATTGAACACATAGTAGTGCAACAGTTAACACAAGTTGTAACACCACCTCACTGCTGCGACCGTGAACCATGAGCGAGGCTGAAGGCCCATCCAACATGAGGACCCGAGCTCAGCTGAAGGACAAGTGCTGTGAATATGGACTGCCCTATGAGAACCAGGAGGTTGCAGACATGGTTGACGCAATCGGTGACTATAAAGCCCGGCTTGCAGAGCCTCAGGATATGGCTCATCTTGCCCTTTTACAGCCACCCGGAGATCAGGGAAGGAGCCCAGTGCTGGGGCGGTGGAATCTCAGGGAGGGAACGAGTGCACCTCCCGGGAGCAGTGCAACAGGAGGGGTACTGGTTGCTGCAGCTACCAGTCCGTTCACCCGTGAAATGTTGGCACTGATTACTGCGTGGGGAGACAGACGGACACCGGAGGAGCGGCTGCAGTTTATCACTATGGCAGTGAACAGACCCGCTTATTGCCCTCCTGTCCAACCCAACCAAGATGAACTCAAACTGGATCAGCACAGTCTCACCAAGTTCGTGGAAGGTACTGATCAGATGGACAGTTTTCTAAAGAACTTTGAGACACAGTGTTGGCGGTACAAAGTGCTTCTCCAGCATAGGGTTGCACGTTTGGACACCTTACTGTCTGGCTTGGCTAAGCAGACGATGATGGCGCTTCCAGATGAGTATGCTGATGACTATGACCACCTGAAAGAACTGTTATTGTTTCAGTACGGTTTTACCCCTGAAGCTTACCGGGGTAAATTCCGGCAGGAGGAGAGGCAGCCCCAGGAGTCCTATGTTACCTACTTGACCCGCATGGCTTTGTACGGGATACGCTGGGTGGAGGGCTATGAGGCACGGACTTACCAACGCCTGCTGGACCTCATCTTTCAGGAGCAGCTCATGCAGCAGTGCCCGCCGGCGGTGAGGGCTTGGGTGTACGACAAGAAGCCCAAGACTTACCAGGAGGCGGCGAGGCTTGCAGACGACTATGTGGCCAGCCGAGCCCTGATGTCCGCCAAAGCAGTAGCCAAGGCGGCGGCGGCACTGGCCAAAAAGTCTGCCAATACCCCCAAATGGACTCAGAGACTGCCTGCGGGCAGCAGTCCACCGAAGGCGGGGAAGCTCCGGCACAAGCGCCGGTGCTACAACTGCAACCGCCCTGGTCACATCAGACCAGATTGCCTGGAACCCCTGCGTTCCGGCGGACCCCATCAGGGGCAACGGACCCCAGCTGCGAAGCTGGTAGCCCGCGTGCGGGTGGCTTCCACCACAGACTCCAGACCGGTCATGGAACCAACTCCCAGCGAGACGTCCCATGCAACACCTGTCCCAGTATCATCGGTGCCTACAGCCAGGAGTGGAGGACATCTCAGCGCGGACCTGCAGCAGATGGACGGCCGGAGCAGACATCTCACCCCGGTCACAGTCGGTGACCGGCAAGCAGTCGGCTTGCTGGATTCAGGAGCTGCAGTGACCCTGGTCCGACCTGATATGGTCCGGCCAGAGGAATTGCTCCCAGGCCCTGGGATACAGATCACTGTGGCCGACGGAGAGCCACGTTTCCTGCTAGTGGCCAGAATCTTTTTGGATTGGGGGGAGGGCCAGGGTGTGCGGGAGGTGGGGGTTTTACCCGGTTTGGATGTCGATGTTCTTCTTGGCAACGATCTGGGACCGATGACCTGCACCTATGACCGAGTGACCAAGCCCGCTGCAGTGGCGGCGGTTACCCGGAGCCAGACAGTGGCAATGGCGGCGGCGCCAGTCCCCCAGCCTTTTGGACCAACGTTAGCGGAGGGCGCAGAGGAGCCCGGGGAGGTAAGCCAGGATCAGTTGCAACCACAGACTGACTTACTGTTTCCCCTCACCCTTCCCCATTTTCCGGACAATAACATGACTGGGGGGTGGCCAGAATTAGGAGCCCAGTTTAGGGAGGCAGTGAAGACAGACCCTACCCTGGCCGGTGTGAGACTTCGGGCGTCCGAATCTCTGGCAGGGGAAGACACTGAGCACTGCCTATGGTATAAGGGACTCCTGTATAGAGAAGATGGGAACCCAGGGATAGAGGAGGGATTGACCGGTAAGCGACAGCTAGTAGTGCCCCAGGGGTACCGACAGCAACTATTACAGGTAGCTCACTTTAATCCGTTAGCGGGACATCAGGGGGTCAACAGAATGCGAGCCCGGTTATTGCAGCGTTACTACTGGCCGGGGGCATCTCGAGATGTGGGCAATTTCTGCCGCTCTTGTGATGCCTGCCAGCGAGTGGGTAAGGCGGGCGACCGTGTGAAGGCACCCCTGAAACCCCTGCCGATAATAGGGGAACCCTTCCAGAAAGTAGTGATGGATCTTATAGGACCCCTTATGATTCCTAGCAGGTCAGGGAAGCGCTACATCCTCACGGTGGTGGATTTTGCCACCGGGTACCCTGAGGCGGTAGCGCTTGGCACCATAGATGCCAAGACAGTGGCAGCAGCTTTGCTGAACATTTTTTTAGGGTAGGTTTCCCTAGTGAGATCCTAACCTATCAGGGGTCGCAGTTCATGAGTGAACTGTTACATTATCTCTGTCTCTGGGATGCATGCGGTGTACAGCACCGGCGCACTACCCCTTACCATCCCCAGACAAACGGATTATGTGAGAGGTTTAATGGTACCCTGAAGCAGATGCTTCGGACCTTTGTAGAGGCGGAGGGGAAAGACTGGGAGATTCATTTACAGCACTTGCTGTTTGCCTACCGAGAGTTACTGCAGGAATCTACAGGCTTCTCCCCCTTCGAGCTACTATATGGCCGCAGGGTACGTGGACCTCTGGACCTATTCCCTGAGGGATGGGAAGGGGAGGCTACTGCTACTGATGCTTCAGTGATCCAGTATGTGATGAAGAATGCCCGGCTACCTTCCAACGCCTGGTCAATAGGTTACTGGAAGGGATGCAGAGCTATGCCAGGGCTTACTTAGATGACATTGCTGTCTTCAGTAATTCCTGGGACTCCCACTTAGGACATGTAGCTGCGGTGCTCGATAGGATCAGGGAGGCTGGGCTTACCTTGAAAACCACTGTGTATGGTAGGGATGGCAGAGGTCCTGTACTTGGGACACAGGGTGGGTGGAGGGCATCTCAAACCAGAGCCAGCTAAGGTAGAAGCCATAGTTCAGTGGCCTGTTCCAAAAACCAAGAAACAGGTCATGGCATTTTTGGGCACCGCAGGGTACTATAGGAAGTTTGTCCCACAGTACAGCGCCGTGGCCAAACCCCTGACTGATTTGACTAAGAAGCAACTGCCTGTGCTTATCACCTGGACTCCTGCCTGTGAAACTGCTTTCCAGGCACTGAAAACTGCGCTTGCTGGGGCCCCCATACTGGCTGCTCCGGACTATACCAAACATTTCCTTATACAGACTGATGCCTCGGACTGTGTTGAGCCAAGTGGGGGACAACGGTAGAGAGCACCCTGTGGTGTACCTCAGCCGAAAACTACTCCCCAGAGAAGTGGCCTATGCCACCATTGAGAGAGTGCTTGGCCATTGTGTGGGCACTCAAAAAACTCCAGCCCTACTGTATGTGTATGGAAGGGCTTTCATGGTCCTCACAGACCACAACCCCCTGAGTTGGCTGCAGAGGGCATGAGGGGAGAATGCCAAGTTGCTAAGGTGGAGCTTCTCCTTGCAAGAGTTTGAATTTACCATTCAGCACAAAAAGGGTAGTGAAAACAGCAATACTGATGGACTTTCACGTCAGGACTATCCCTCTGAGACTGAGTTCATTAATGGTGCCAGCAGTGCCCCACTCACCGTTAGGGCCAGTGGGCCAAAGGTCACCCATTAAGAAGGGCAGGTGTTGAGGGAGAGGGGGGTTGGCCCGGTATTAAAGGGGTTTCACCCCATATGGCCACCCCCTGACCTCACCAGGGAGGCAAGGGGTTAACTCGACTGCGGTCCAGGAATGTGGTTTACACCTTGTCATGTCATGAAAATATATGTTCCCGTTCCCATGTTTCATTATAATCCTGTATTTTAAAGATGTTTTAAAGTGCATTTCTGTATCTCCAGTTCTGGAGGTCGCAGAGGGTTGATATTTGGCCAATATGTGGAGTCACTGTAGGCATTAAAAACTGGCAAATTTCGACCCACTGAGCCCACCAGAATGGAACTTATTAATATGTGTAGATATTAAAGTGTACATGTATGGTATTTTGGATCTGTTCTGAAAATGCAGACTCCATCTGCTATGCTAATAGGTCATGAAGGGCAGCCGGATAATTGAGCATAAGCACTGTGATCAAAAGTTAAACTGCCCTGATTGTTTACACTAAGTACTAATCAACAGACCAAGTAGTAATCAACAGACTCTGCCACTCTAATTGTTCCTGAAGGCGGAGAATCATCAAACTGGAGTGGTTTGTAAGTGTTATGTCTACACCTACAAACAATGCAGATTCTTCATTTGGTAGACTGGTCGTCGCCCCTGATTTAATTATGGGGCTACCCATAGAGTCCAAGAACACATGGGCTAATTAGCTGGGGGGCATGGGTTAATCTGTCTCTCCACGTTAGGGATTGGATACAGATAATTGTTCACCAATACTCTGTATTCAATGTTAAGAATAGGATTGCACAGGTATATAAACTGTGTCAACCCTACAGTTTTTAGTTGTTCTTCTGATTCCACCTGGAATGTCACCGGATTGCTGGAGAATTGCTAGCTGACACTTCTCCATCCCCCAACCCTAAGTAAGTGTTACCTTCTTGTCTGTTAATTGTACTATATTGCTGTGTTCACCTTTTTTAAGGAATAAATATATTTTATTATATCTAAGCCTCATTCAGTTCAACCCAGATATTTGGTGTTCGTTATATCTTGTCATAAGTTACCGTGACAATGATATATATATATATATATATATATATATATCCCCAGCCCGGGTCTCCCGGCTGCTGGAGGAAGCCTCCCCAATGATATATATATATCCCCAGCCCGGGTCTCCCGGCTGCTGGATGAAGCCTCCCCAATGATATATATATCCCCAGCCCTGGTCTCCCGGCTGCTGGATGAAGCCTCCCCAATGATATATATATATCCCCAGCCCTGGTCTCCCTGCTGCTGGATGAAGCCTCCACAATGATATATCTCCCAGGCTGGAGTGTAGTCTTTGTTCCACTTAATATCAGGTATTCAGCTCAAGGAAGAAAAGACAAACAGCGCACATAGTGCAGTATATAAAATACAATGTGGCAAATTCAAGAGTGGTAAGAAATGCACGTACAGCAAATCCACAAGGCAGGGCATGTGTGGGTCACATTGCTACTACAGCAGGTCACAGATCAGCATGCAGCCGTCACCACGCGGATCCTCGGTAAGTACATGGATCTTTGCAGCCTGGCACTCCGGTTCCGTGTTTTATCACATCGAGATTCACTTAACTTTAATTTGGATTTTATTTATGTTGCCCAGGTTCCTATCGAACACAGGCCACTACTATATGCTATATAACCTGTAGGCTCACAGGGCCTTAGCCTCTGCCACGGAGAGCCTGGGGTACGCACAATACTTATAACTCGGTGCAGCGCCTCCACCTGCGACAGCTTCCGCCGGTGGGGAAGTGGGTCTTCGCAGGACTGATGTACATAACTCACGCACACACAGCAATATACGTTAACCAATTACCTTTACTTGCAGCAACCATACGCTTAAACCAACAGGTGTCCCTCCCTAGAGGAGACACTACACTCAGCGTTTCGGCGAACGCTCACTCTCCCTTTCCCTTCACCGGGTGATCCCACCCCGTATCCAGTTCCCCTTTGGAATAGTTCCCCCACCCTCAAGTGAGTCAATGTGTATATATATATATATATGTGTGTGACTGCGCAGCCACTGTGTCCTGAGTGAATGAGGGTACCGTTGGTGCACTTGAAGTTACCTGCCGGGCACTCCTGTACCGGGTGCTGCAACACTCTTCACAAAGGGTCGGCGTGGGCTTGAATGACATCACCCGTAGGTGTCCGGGGCGATCTCACCCTGACACGCTGCGGCTTGGTAGCGGGGTCTGAGCCCAGACCTCCCACCAACTTAGAACTGTCCCGATAGCGATTTGGTAGCAATAAGGGAATCCGGAACCTATTTATGGCCAGTCCCTAGCTCCGCTTGTCCCTACTGGGTCTCAGGGCCTAACTGGGCCTGGGGCATGCGGCCTAGGTAGGGGGCGGACTGCCTCCCTACACCGAAGCTCCTTCTCCTTCCTCCTCCAGCCAGCTCTGAGAACAACGTGCGCGCAACCACTTCCTTTTCCTCCCTACCTCGTACCTGATTGGTCCTTGCGCATCACGGGGACCCGCGGCGCTACTGGGACCCGTAGTGCTCTACCTCCCTCCATTCCGAGCTCTCCTCCTTCGCGGGCTTTGCTGGCCCTATCTGCGCCTGCGCAACCTCTTGCTAGGCCATGTCTGCGTTGATGCGAACCTGAACATGGTGGCTCCCTCTACGCGGAACCTCCGTTATCGGAGCGTTCCCAAGGTGCAGCCTATCCCCCTCCCCCCCCCCCCAACAACAAAAGAGGGGGCAAGGGGCCCGGCTACATTTATAATCACAATAATCACATAATTACAGAGAGTTGGCCGGGAGCAGCGCGAACAGGAGAGCCCCGCCCTGATGGGGGGTATGGCGCGAAAGCTGCGGCCGCGCCTTCATGGACAGTGACTCACTCAGCCCCAGTGCTGAGTCAACCGATTAGTTTGTGGGACCCTCCCCTGATTTCAACCAGGGGGAGTGGCTTTCAGCTATGGCCTGTGGGTATGCATCCGTTGGGCCCAGGGACTGATATACGGACGGCGCAACTACCTGAAGTAGTTCCGGCCGCGGAGGTAGCGTGCAAAAAGATGGGCTACTTTGCACGCAAGGCAGCTGAAAGGAAAAGGCTGGAATTGGCGGCAAAAGAAGAACCCCACCCTATTGGGGACAAGGGCGTGAAAACTCTGACCGCACCCGCTAGGACTGAGAAGGGTGCGGCCTTAATTAAGGGACATCCTATTCCCTTGTGGGACCCGCCCATAATTGCTACCATTGGGGGCGGGTTTCAACTGTGTCAGAGCAAGGAGGAGCCGAACCAGGGAGTGGCTGGTCCTTCAACTTCTGTTGGTCATTCGCGAGGAACCAGCTCCAAGGACAGACCTGTGCTAAAGGTGGCTCCCACGAAAACCATGGCCTGCTCCTCGACTGTGACAACAATGATATCCACACAGCCCTACGCGGTGCCTGGCGGGGTACTGGTGGTCAGGGTGGCCAACACTGAGACTGTGGTGGGGCTCTGCTTACAATGCAGGCTGCCCGGAGGCACTGTGGGCACGGCATCGCGTTGCCCACAATGTGGGACTCAATATCTTTGGCCGATGCCTACTTTCGTGCCAATACAATTCAGCGACCCCCCGGGGGATACGGCTAGGCTGTCCGCCGAGTCCCCTGGTGCACTGTGGCTTAACAGTGCAGGTCCCGGAGAACGGGGATCGGAGCCGATCCAATCGGCTGGGTCTGGAGAGAAAGAAACGGTCGGTCGATACACCGACCGAGAAGGTAGAAGACGGTCGCCCCGATCGGTGACCCCTAAGCTGGGGAAAGGAGACTCCTCCGACGAGGATCTCCGAGAACTATCGAGGTCCCGGTCTGGGATCAAGGAGGCCTCCGGTAAAGAAAAAGGGAGAGAGACGCCACTTACCGTGAGTAGCGGGAAGGAGAAGCTGATGTCATCTGTGGACCGGCGGGTGGAGAGGCGGAGTCCTTCTGTTCCGGGGACCGATGGCTTTAGCGGCAGCGGGCGAGGTACGCCTACACCCCAGCGGAGTGGTAAGGACAGCCCGTGCACTTATCTGGCTCCAGTTGCAGGCGTAATGGAGGAAAGGCCGTGCCAGGCCCGGACAGCACGTGCGGAGGCGGCGGAAGAGCTTCCGGATGTCATCGTGGAGGAAGAGATCCCGCATGGGGGTCCCACCCAAGATGGCGGCACATCCGGATCCGGTGAGGACGTCACGTCCGGCAGATGCAGCGGAGCGGCCGGAAGGGGAGAATCAACGCTTCGGCGATCGGGTGGGTGTTCCCGATCACCACAAAGGACACGGAGCTGGCAAGCCGAGCAGCAGACTGCGGAGGGTGAGGTCTCATCTATTGAACAGTCGACTGACAGCCGGGAACGGGTCGTAACCCCGTGGCGGCCTATTGCTTGTCCCTATGCCCAACCCCACGCCCTAGATAAAACCTTTGCCCCAACCACTTGTCCCCGGGGGTCCCCGCCTAGTTTGGAGGTGGTGGAGGTGTCCTTGGGGGTGGAGGAGGAACGGACTGGGGAGAGACTGAGCAGTTGCGCTTCGGAGGGTGTTTCCAGGGGTGGAGGGCAGCTGGGCAAAGCAGCGGTGGACCGTTGGGTGCCTAACGTACCCGAGCAATCAGAGGGAAAGGCACCGGGGTCACCTCGTTGGTCTAAACCGCGCTCTGAAAGGACATCGGGGGTGTTTTCATGGGGGGATGCGGAGGAAGGTGACTCCATGGATTCAGATAGGTTCAAAGAAACCCGGTGGTGGGCTCCCTTATTTGAGGGCTATGTGGCTTGGATGGATCGTACGCGATTCCTCATCCGAAGGGAGGACGTGGTAGATTATTGGTGGGCCGTAGGAGAATTCACACCTGTGCAGAGGGATAGGGAACTACAAGAGAGGTGGTTTAAGATCGAGCGCAGGGAAATAGAGCCAAAGGGACCTGATATCATCTCAGACCCCGTAGACCCTGATGAACCCCTATCATGGGTGCTGCCTGGATGAGCAGGGAATGCAGAGCTGACCAGAATAAGCAGGGCAGAGAGGGCCATTGTCGCCAAGTACAAGGCGTCCCACGGGTTGGAGTACCCGTATGTCCCAGAACCCCTTATGGAGGAGATTGAGGAGAATAGGGATAGGTGGCTACGGGAAACTATCGAGATGTACATGATAAATAAGGGGGGTGCAATCACTGGGCGAAAGGCTGAGGATAGGATAGATCACCTGATGAGGGTTTGGAGTATTGGGCGGAATATTCATAAACACAGGGTGACCTATAGACCTGAGAGGGGATTGCCGCGCCACTATCATGTTACTGTTCTGGACATGGGTGGTCGGGAGGTCAAAAAGCCTGACCCTAGTCACTATTTTTAGGTGGTACTAGACCTATTGTTGTGCGAGTTCGCGGCTGCTGGACGGGGCGGGCTTGGCGCAATGGGATGTCAATTATGTAAAATGTTATAGGTTCACTAATGATGTGTGTGTTCCATTTTACAGTGCTTCCTGGAGAAAGGTACTTCAAATTTAGGTCCCAGCCGGGGCCGGTGGGATTCACCAGGGGGAGAATGTAACCATAATGTAAAATGGGTGCAGTCATCTCTCCTGCTGACAGTAAGGCCTGGTAAGTTATGGGCATGCCAGCAGTAATCATGGAGGTTTGCCCTCACACCCTCGTGAGGTGCCCTATGTATGGATGGGAGTGGTCACAGGCTCTGACTCCATGGTTAGTGATGTCAGAGTTGTGCCAGCCCCCAGAGGATACATAAGGCACAGCACTGTGTCAAACGTTAGTTGTTGGAAGATTCTGTAGGAGTTGCCAAAGGAGTAGTTGTAATATGTTATAGGAGCTGATTAATGAGACTGTGACCAGGGACCTGGCACAGAATAGTTATCCCTGCGGGGATAGGGAATCCCTAATTCAGGAGGACATTACCTTTCAAAGGGAAGTGCGGTGAACGATGGAGGGCTGATTACACCCCATTGTGGAGGGCAGCTGGCCCACCGTGCAATAAAGATGTTCCTGATTATCAACACTCTCGTGTGCAAGTGTGGAGTTATTGCACAGAGAGGGGCACCACGGAGGAGTTCCTCACCAGGACCATCCCCATGCGGACGCAGGGACCCTGATGAGGTGGAGGCGCTGCACCGGATATAGGTAGGACTCAGCACACTACCTCAGCTGCCTGTCTGGACGGGTCATCCCCATACACCATCATGCGGGAGACTCAGGAGTCCTGTAGCCAACAGGTGCACCACCAGACACAATCACACTGTAATGGGGACTGGTTAGACCACAGGGGCCAATATGAGATTTGGGGGGTCAGGCCAGTCCAGAAAACCCGTTACACTAGAATCCAGGATTCTTGTCTGTGATTTATCTTTCTGAGAAATCAGTGTGTTTAGTTAGCAAAAAAGCAAGTTAGCTAAGACCTGTGATTTATATCTCTTTGTCCTGAGCGTATAAGGCCTCGGGCATAGACACTTCGCCCATGCGAAGGCGCGCTGAGGCTCAGGGAAAGCAGTGCTTTCCCTGGACTTAGAGCGCGCGCCATCCCTGGGCGTGTCTGGGGGCGGGCCAGTGACGTCACGGAGCTGGTTCACCCATTGGGTAACCGCTCACGTGACCGGCCCTGCGCTCTGGCGAGCGCGGAAACTTAACATTTGTTAAGACACACACTTCCGCAGGCGTGCAGAAGCGTGCGAGAGCCCCTGCTAAAGCCACTCACATTGCGGCTGCAGGGGCTCAGTGCCGAGCAGCAGCGCGCCTCAGCACGGGTCAGCGCCTAAGCGCTGACCATGCCCGAGGCCTTAGAAGGGAGCAATGTTAAGCATAAGTCTCTACCTTCAGATTCTTGTTACATTGAATAGAAGGATCTAATTACTACCTTCTTAGATACTCCCCTTTCCCTTCCCTCCCCCCCCCCTATTTTTCCCCTTTCCCCCCCCCCCACCCCCCTTCCCCCCCCCCCCCACCATTCCCCATCCTGTTGCCCCTTCCCTCTGCATTATTACAATATATGCAAATAAGATTGACATCTTGGTCTTTATTGATTATACAGGATGGGTTGTAGTTAATCCATTTTTGATCTTTATTTAATGATCAATAATCTATATAGATGCCTATATGTTTCATCTAATGAATATTTTACTCATTAATTCTTGAGATGTTATTTCATCTTTAGTTCATCTTTTGAGCATTATCATTATATGAATACTGTACACTACTGCCAATATGATTTACTTACTGAGAATCTTATTTATGTACATATATTAATATCCCTTACTGTTTGTTGTCAAACCTGTTCTAGGGTCCAATATATGCAAGTCTTGTTATCCTAGCCCATATATCGGTCATGATAATAATATTGTATCCGATGACTTATGCTATGTGTTTAAACTATATCTTGTTGAAAGCCTTTCTATCCTAAATTGTTGGTTTTTATCCGTGATTTTAATTTTATGTAATATTTTTAAGCTGTTATTGTTGCACAATGTGTTATGTATATTTTTCGGCAGCCACGTCTCCTCTCTGGAACCTCCCGGTCCCACGGCTCACTGGGGGGCGAGATCTCAGCGAGGCCGCTCATTGGTGGTGTTCTCAGCCAATGGGTTGGTCCCTCTGACCAACTCGCGCGAGTTTTTGGCCCCGTGACGTCATCGCCGAGGGCGGGGGATTCCTATGAAACGGGCATGCACGCAGACGCGAATACACTTTTTGAGAAAGGGACGCAATTCCCGAAACGCGTAAAAGTGTTAATGTTCTTTTTTTTGACCACTCAATAAATACATTTTTAATACCACTGGATGCAGCCCCCTTTCTCCCTCTCTGGTTTGGCAGTGCTCCGCCTGTGCCCCCCTTGGGACTACTCTTCTGTATACTTCTATGGACGTGAAGCACCCACTACAAGGAAAGAGCTGTGCTGCAAAAGGGGATTCTCACTGAAACAAAGATTATTTCTGGTATGTACTTTTTGGTTCTGTTGGGGCTTGTTTGGGAACTTTATGGCATATATGGAGACCTGAGCTAGCCACACAGCTTCATTAGTACACATATACCATTCCATGTACCATTACACATGGTTTATCAGAGTTTCCCCAGCACTCATATTTGCTCCTATACCTTGATTACAGAGGTTATCATCATCATTTTACATATATTCTACCCTGAGTCAGCTGAGACCCGTTTATAGGGATACCATCCCTCAATCCGGTCTACACAGTCAATAACACAGAGACACAGTGACACACACAGTATAAAGGGACACACACAACATATACACAAGCAGTGACACAGAGACACAGTGACACACACAGTATAAAGGGACACACAAACAAAATGTACACAAGCAGTGACACAGTGACACACACAGTATAAAGGGACACACAAACAAAATGTACACAGGCAGTGACACAGAGACACAGTGACACACACAGTATAAAGGGACACACACACAAACAACATATACACAAGCAGTGACACACGCACAGTCAGTGACACAGGGACACATATACTGCATATAACATACTTTTCTTGGGCTTTACGATAAAGAACACGATGATTGCAATGAGGGTGACCCCAGCGAGCACGCCGATCACAATGCCAGCTATCTCCCCTGGGCCCAGCCTGGAACCTGCAGAGACTGGGGGGAGGAAGGAGCGTGTTAGGGATATCGGGGGTTATATCAGATTGGTGCCATAACGGAAGGGGCAATGATATTATATGGAGATCCGTGTTAGGGATATCGGGGTTATATCAGATGTGTGCTATAAAAGGAGAGCAATATATTATATGAGAGCGTGTTAGGGATATCGGGGGTTATATCAGATGTGTGCTATAAAAGGAGAACAATATATTATATGAGAGCGTGTTAGGGATATCGGGGGTTATATCAGATGTGTGCTATAAAAGGAGAACAATATATTATAGTGAGATGCGTTTAGGGATATCGGGGGTTATATCGATGTTGCTATAAAGGAGAACAATATATTATATGAGAGCGTGTTAGGGATATCGGGGGTTATATCAGATGTGTGCTATAAAAGGAGAACAATATATTATATGAGAGCGTGTTAGGGATATCGGGGGTTATATCAGATGTGTGCTATAACAGGAGAACAATATATTATATGAGAGCGTGTTAGGGATATCAGGGTTATATCAATGTGTGCTATAAAACAGAGAACAATATATTATATGAGAGCGTGTTAGGGATTCAGGGGTTATATCAGATGTGTGCTATAACAGGAACAATATATATATGAAGCGTGTAGGGATATCAGGGGGTTATATCAGAGTGTGTGCTATACAGAGAAACATATATTATTATATGAGGCGTGTTAGGGATATACGGGGTGTATGAGGTTATATATCGAGGGGGGTAGTGTGTGCTATAAAAGGAGAACAATATATTATATGAGAGCGTGTTGGGATATCGGGGGTGTTATATCAGATGTGGTGCTATAAAGGAGAACAATATATTATAGTAGAGCGTGTTGGGGATATCGGGGGTTATATCAGATGTGTGTCTATAACAGAACAATAATTATATTGAGAGCGTGTTGGGATATCGGGGGTTATATCAGATGTGTGCTATAAGGAGAGCAATATAATATATGAGAGCGTGTTGGGGATATCGGGGGTTTTATCAGATGTTGCTATAAAGGAGAACTATATTTATATGACAGCGTGTTAGGGATATCGGGGGTTATATCAGATGTGTGCTATAAACAGGAAACAATATTTATATAGAGCGTGTTAGGGATATCGGGGGTTATATCAGATGTGTCTATAACAGGAGAACAATATATTATATGAGAGCGTGTTAGGGATATCGGGGGTTATATCAGATGTGTGCTATAAAAGGAGAACAATATATTATATGAGAGCGTGTTAGGGATATCGGGGGTTATATCAGATGTGTGCTATAAAAGGAGAACAATATATTATATGAGAGCGTGTTCTTGTTACAGTGTAGCAGAGAAGTCGTGTTATATATTACCATGGGCAGTAACTTGGGGAGTCATTATACAGAATAAGTACAACATGTAAACAAAACATACTGTATTGTTACTCTGTGTTTGGGGGTCTCTCTTATCTCTCTGTGTTTGGGGGTCTCTCTTATCTCTCTGTGTTTGGGGGTCTCTCTTATCTCTCTGTGTTTGGGGGTCTCTCTTATCTCTCTGTGTTTGGGGGCACTCTTATCTCTCTCTGTTTGGGGGTCTCTCTTATCTCTCTCTGTTTGGGGGTCTCTCTTGTCACTCTTTGTTTGGGGGGTTCTCTCTTTCCTCTGTGTTTTTTGGGGGGTCTCTCTGTGCTCTCTGTGTTTTGGGGTCCTCTCTGTCTCTCTGTGTGTTTGGGGGTCACTCTTGTCTCTCTGTGTTTGGGGGTGTCACATGCTCTTGTTCTCTGTTTGGGGGCCCTCTTGTCTCTCTCTGTTTGGGGGGTCTCATGTTGCTCTCTGTGTTTGGGGGGTCCTCGTTGTCTCTCGTTTTGGGGGTCTCTCTTGTCTCTCTGTGTTTGGGGGTCTCTCTTGTCTCTCTGTGTTTGGGGGTCTCTCTTGTCTCTCTCTCTGTTGTGGGGACGCTCTCCCGTCCGCGTCTGTTTTGGGGGTCTCTCATGTCTCTTCTTGTTTGGGGGTCTCTCTTGTCTCTCTGTGTTTGGGGGTCTCTCTTGTCTCTCTGTGTTTGGGGGTCTCTCTTGTCTCTCTGTGTTTGGGGGTCACTCTTGTCTCTCTCTGTTTGGGGGACCTCTCTTGTCTCTCTCTGTTTGGGGGACCTCTCTTGTCTCTCTCTGTTTGGGGGACCTCTCCTGACTCTCTCACCTTTCTCTGCTGTCACATTGAGTATGAAGATGAAGCTTGTGCTTCCCATCAGGTTCTCAGCTCGGCACTGATATCTTCCAGCTATCGACTCCGTCACTGGAGACACCACCAGACGTGACTCATAATCACTGGACTCCACAGTGAAATTCCCCCCCGAGGGGAGAGGGGAGGGCTCCGGGGTGAGCCGGGACCAGGTGAAGTTTGCCGGGAGTGGAGGTGCAACTCAGTCCCAAAGAAGCTGAACTGGCGACTCCGTTGAGTGGAGGAAGTGCAGAAAGACCGCTTCAAAGGCGGAAAACTCAAAGGGCTAGTCCTAACTGCTCTACAACTGTCGCCATACAGTTTATCTACACAAAGAGGAGTGCCTGATGCAAGGGAAATCTCATGACCTTGCATTCAGAAAGAAGACAATACTTGGGAAAAGTCCTCCTCGAGCGACTGAGGAGTGCTGATCTCAAGCACCTTTGGGAGGAGACACAAATAAACTGGAGAAAGGGCTCCGATCCCAGCGGGATTGAGGGTTCTCTTCCTCCATCCACTCTCATTCAAGTCACAGAAAGATCTCGAATGAGAGTGGAAGGATGGGCTTTGGCCGTGGTAAGCCCGAGCTTCCCACAAACAGGGGAGGTATGTAACAGGGAACTTATCCCTGTTCAGAATATGCCACTAATCCAGCAGTGTGTTGGTTAATTGGATCCAGCAGGTAACCAACGTCACCTGGCTGATTAGAGGTTTGTTAGAAAAAGCCTGTTCCCAGAAACAGGAAGGAGATTTTCCTCAGTACACAAGGGTGCTGACAAGAGGAAAGAGGTATTGCGCAGAAAGTGACTGCTGAGATCAAGACACCCAAATACATATATTCCTGGGCACAGGGGACCCAGGAACCTACCAGAGACTGACATGAAGGGCCACCTGCTTTAAGGTATCTCTTGAGACTTTGGGGAATATGGTGGTAATGGGATTATCCCTCCAGCCCTGGAGAAAGGGACTGGGGAAGTAAGTTAGCCCTTACACAGGGATAGGCGTTTGTTGTTTTCATATGTTTTGCTGTGTTAAAGGGACAGGCGCAATAAAGCCTTATTTTAATTTCACCTTAAAAACGGTCTCCATTGCATACCTCTGACACATCTCCTACACCCGGTATATGCCGGAGAACCCCAAAACCAGGGGGTTCAGAGTAAAGTCATTTTTAAGATTGTGTGTAACTGTGGCAGTGTTTTTGTGTAAGCGCGTGAAAGGAAAAATGGTTTTAAAACCCAGCAGCTAGCAGCAAAGCAGGAGGCTCTTTGCTAACTTTGGCTAGGAAGCTCCTAACGCCGTGAGATTTGCTGTTCGGGTAAAATCAGGAACTATCATATCGCACAATTTTTATAGAATTATATAAAAATTGATGAATTATGTTAGGCATATTGGGATTTTCCTTTGAATCGGCAGAGACAGAGGAAATGCTTAATTTGTAAGTACTGTCGTTTAGAAACGTATGGCAGGAACCTCCTGCAAGGTAACGGCGCATATTCAGCCCTGGACTTCTAAAGCATCCCGCTGGCTCGATGCCAGGATGTCTGGAAAAAGTCCGTAGTGAAAGGCTCCCACTCCCCAGAGTATTAAGTGGGAGGGGTAATTCAATTATCCCCCATATTAGTAATGTCCGGGCAAATGGGCCAGATATCCAGCCAGCTCAGACAAAATGTCGCCAGATAAGGGGGCGGGTCTGGTATGCTAAGCGGTAAAGGTGCGAGGTTCGCGCATGCCCTTAGCAAACTAAGAAGCCCTCTGCCAGGTTTTGCAAAGTATTGGCAACTCCGGGATAGGTGGGGAATATTATTCCCACGGAGTGGATTGGCTGCACGGGTTAAGTATAGGACTGTTTAGTGCATAAGAAACCCTGCAGCCCATCGGGAACCAGTTCCACCTAAGATTCATCATGTAACAACATTCAACTAGGATTCATTTTAAGACTTTATACCATCGAAACCAAAGTCAAGAGTTCGTAAGAACTAAGGGTTTCAGAACCAATACCACAGCGGCAGAACGAAGGAAGCAGCTCCAGCGGAGTAACAGCGGTTGCGAGCAGCGCCACTGTTCAAAGACGGTTTCCAGCTCTATTTGCGCACAACTCCCGCTCCTGGGACATTGTGCCCAGAGACTCTATTTCCAAAGATTTTGTTTTCGGAACCAGATTTTTCGTTTGCCCCGTCCCAGTAAGTGTAATTTGGAGTGTAATTGTAAACCAATGTGTGTGTTAATTCTGTAAATAAATCACTATTTATTTTATCTCTTGCTTTGCTAAATTAAATGATCCGGGTAATTTGGTGTTAAAAGTGCTGGTCTCCCGTGTCTCTGTGTATGGGGGTCTCTCCTGTCACTCTGTTTATGGGGGTCTCTCCTGTATCTCTGTGTATGGCCGTCTCTCTTGTGTCTCTATTTATGGGGGTCTCTCCTGTCTCTGTGTATGGGGGGGGGGGGTCTCTCCTGTGTATCTGTGTATGGGGGTCTCGTCTGTGTGTCTGTGTTTGGGGAGTTTCTCCTGATTATGTATGGGCGTCTCGCCTGTGTCTCTGTGTTTGGGGAGTTTCTCCTGATTATGTATGGGGGTCTCGCCTGTGTCTCTGTTTATGGGGGTCTCGCCTGTGTCTCTGTGTATGGGGTCTCACCTTTCTCTGCTATCACATTGAGTATGAAGATGAAGCTTGTGCTTCCCATCAGGTTCTCAGCTCGGCACTGATATCTTCCAGCTACCGACTCCGTCACTGGAGACACCACCACACGTGACCCATAATCACTGGACTCCACAGTGAAATCCCCCCCCGAGGGGAGGGGGGAGGGCTCCGGGGTGAGCCGGGACCAGGTGAAGTTTGCCGGGAGGATTTGGGGTGTTGGAATGGAAGCCGGTAGTTGGAGGGGGAGAACAGCTCTGCCGTTGGTCAGAGTAACAGTCAGAATGACGCTCTTTCCCAGTGTCCCGGTGACCTGGCTAGAATTCTTGAACCCTGCAGATTGGGGGGTATCTGAGGAGGTAAGAGGAAGACTGAGGGTCAGTGACCTTATGTGACCCCACAATTCATTACATCGGGTACCACAGTTAAAGACCAAGGGGGCTATGCACTAAGCAGTGAGCTTTTGTGCCCAATTGGGAATTTTTTCTGTTCGGCCGTTAAAAAGTTCAGCGCATTGTGGTGCGTGCGGCAGAACATATGCCCGATCGCGCGAGCTGTTCCCCGCTGCTATCGCGCTTAAACTTGTAAAGCGCGATATCTGAGAGAAAAAAAAGCCGTCTGTAAGAACTGCGAGACGCTGCGTCTCCATGCACGGCTCTTACAGGTGATCGTACTGTATAAATATACATTATAATACTAGTGTACATGCGCAGGGGGTCTCCTGAGCTGAAACGCATTGGTTTCAGCCTCGGGGACCCCCTACTTCCTGGGATACAGGCCAAGATATGGGGTGCCGGAATCTCCATTGTTTACATGTCGCACGTCACATGACGTGGATGCAATAAAAATGGCGGCGACACTGGCACTCGATGCCCTATACCGGGGCCTGTAACTCGGGAAGCAGGGGGTCCCTGAGCCAGAAATCAACGCGGTTCAGCTCAGGAGACAAAAAAATACATTCATGCTGCTTCATTACCCATGCGGCTATCCGCTAAGGCAATGAAGGGGTTAAGGCACAATAGCATGTTTATTGGGGACAATTGCCCCCAATAAACATTGTAGTATACAACACACCCAACAACCCCTATACACCCAACAACCCCTATACCCCCAACAGCCCCTATACCCCCAACAGCCCCTATACCCCCTAACATACATCAAATAGCTTCATTTGTTTTTATGCACAGGAATGATACTATAAGCCGGCGGTGGTCCCCACGAGGGGCCTGCGGTACCAATCCTGCGCCCCCCAAAAATACATAAATACTTTTGAATAAATACACCCCCCCTAAACCCCCCCCCTAACACATACAGTACAATAATGGTCAAAATTACTATTATCCAGATATGGATAATAGTGCATTTACCCAATTAAAATACAACATTAAGCAGCATAAATAAAGTAAATGAATCTTGCACAGGGAGAGAAGAGAAGGGAGGAGGGAGAGAAGAGATAAGGGAGAAGGGAGTGACAGAAGGGAGTGACAGAGAAGAGAGAAACAGACAAGGGAGAGACGGAGAAAGGACAGAAGGGAGTAACGGAGAAGGGAGTGACAGAGAAGGGAGAAGGGAGTGACAGAGAAGGGAGAAAAGTGAAGGGAGTGAGAGAAGAGTGAGGGAGAAGGGAGTGAGAGGAGAGAACCAGAGAAGGGAGTGAGAGAGAAAAGAGAAGGGAGTGACAGAGAAGGGAGTGAGAGGGAAGAGAGAGACAGAGAAGGAAGTGACAGAGAAGGGAGTGACGGAGAAGGGAGAGACAGAGAAGGGAGTGACAGAGAAGGGAGTGAGAGAGAAGAGAGAGACAGAGAAGAGAGAGACAGAGAAGGGAGTGAGAGAGACAGAGGAGGAAGTGACAGAGAAGAGAGACGGGAGTGACAGAGAAGGGAGTGAGAGACAAGGGAGTGAGAGAGACAGAGAAGAGAGAGACAGAGAAGAGAGAGACAGAGAAGGGAGAGACAGAGAAGGGAGAGACAGAGAAGGGAGTATGTGGGGGGGGGGGCTGGTGAGGAGGGGCCATGTGGGGGGGGGCTGGTGAGGAGGGGCCATATGTGGGGGGGGGGGCTGGTGAGGAGGGCAGCTTTGGAAGCTGTAGAATCTACATTAAGTATGTGGCCCTCCAGACAAAATAATTGCTCCCCCCCCCCCCGATCTATGTGGTATGAGAGGAGACTTACAGAGGCANNTCAGTGGAGGGAAAGGTGCAGTAGATGGCAGTGTTCTGGCCTTGATGGTTGATAGTACGAGGGTGTGAGACAGTAGCCATGCGCATGGGCGTCCGCAGGAGGGGGCAAGAGGGGGCGCTTGCCCCCCCCGGATCACTCGCGTCCCGGACTGTTTTTAGCGTTTAGTGGCGCTGTACATACGTTAACGGCGCTAATAAACGCCAAAAACAGACTCGGGACGGAGGTGGGTGGGTCCCGTGCGCCCGGAAGGCAGCCATGGTAGGCTAGCCTGCTCTGCTTACGCAGAGGAGGCCGCAGCGCCCTGTCATTGTACACTCGGGAGTGAGGCGGCTCTCATGGAACAACTACCTACCATGAGAGCCGCCTCACTCCCAAGTCGGGACCAATCTTTGCCGGGCCGGGCCCCCCATTGCGCTGCGGCGCGCCGGTGCCAACAAGTCCACTCATCATTGGTAGCTGAGCGCTACCAATGAGAGAGCAGCTGCGTCCCTTGATGACCCAGTCCGAGTCGACCAATCATGGAGACTCTGACCTCCACATCATCACACGCCCTCCCGCCCATCATGCCACCCCCCTCCTCTCACTCGTCGTCAATGTGCGCCGGCTCACAGTTCAGAGAGTGAAGACGCGGGCAGCACGCTCTCTCTGCGCAATAGGCCCCGGCGCTCTGCAATTAGTTCTGAAATCTGAACAATAATCCACAGACCCAGTAGTTTTGCTGCCTCAGGGGGCAGGAGGCGGCATTTGGAATTGGCAACATTTGAAAATTAGGGCCACAAAGACAACACAAGTTTTGCTGGCGCCACCAGTCCGCACATGCATCATGGTGGCTATTTATTAAGCTGATGAAATAGTGTGTAAGATTCTCTAGAGAATGGTGAAATATATGGAAAAAGCAAGACAGGGCAGGGTGAGATGTGGGGTGTCAGGTTGAGGAGTGCAGAGGGGGATAGGGGGGGAGAGGGCGAGGGTGGGAAGCAGGGGCGAGGGAGGGAAGTAGGGGGTGGAGAGGTGAGAGGGGGCTAGGGTTGAGAGGAGGGTGCAGGCGTGAGAGTGAGGCGGGGCAGGGCGTGGAGAGCTAGGGGGGAGGGTGAGAGTGAGGGGGCAGGGTGAGAGTGAGGGGCAGGGTGAGAGTGAGGGGGCAGGGGTGAGAGTAGAGGGAGCAGGTGTGAGTGGGGCGTGGGTAGGGTGGAGTGGAGGTGTGAGAGGAGGTGAGGGAGAAGCAGCGAGTAAGAGACACGAGAGAGAGTAAAGTAAAAATAGATACAGCCAAAGAGAGACAAAGGGCCTGATGCTGCTATGGATGGAAAAAGAAGATGGAGAGAGGGGGAGCACATGATAGAAAAAACCCTGCGCTGTGTCAAGCATCACTCAGAAACCGGGGAAGATCAAGAAGCACTCAGAAAACCGGAGGAGAAGCAAGCAAGCCTCAGAAAACCGGGGGAAAGCAAGCAAGCGCTCAGAAAACGGGAACGCAAGCAAGCACTCAGAAAACAACGGGGGAAAGCAGCAGCAGCATCGAAAGGGGGAAAGTCAAGCACCGCTCGAAAAACCGGGGGAAAGCAGAAGCAAGCAAGATGCTGGGGGTTATATCTGGTGATGTGTGGCAAGTGTTGGGTGCAATCTAGTGCTGTGGCAAGTGAAATCTGGCACACAGTATATATATATATTGTGTGTGTGTGTGTGTGTGTGTGTGTGAACAGTCATACTAATAAGTGCCCCCACATAAGCTCGTAGGTGCGCAGCCGCCCCGTTCCGCAGCGCGAACGGGTATGGGACCCAATGATGAAGCCTTGCCACCAGGGGACACCCTGTGGTGAGGGTAATATAAAGAAAACTTCTGTTTCCTTGCTTTTTTGAATAAGAGTTGGTTTTGCAGTATGAAGGTCTTTTTGTTGGGATTAGAGTATATATACACTGTGTGCCACACAGATACTCTTTTTCCTTTTTAAAAGTTTCTCTTACTGCAATATAGGGTCTGTAGTCAATAATAGTGCATTGTAGTGAGTTATTGAAGTTCACAAATCTCATCTTACCAATATACTATGTATTATGAGCAAAGCTTGGATCTCCTAGCAGGAGAACTTTAACTCCCTGCACGACTACAACCCACAGTTTTTCAATACCGCGGCCGGGTGATGAGAGAGATTTAATGATCCCCATTCTTTTTCTTGTGCCCCACCTGGCACGCATCATGTCGGGATCCTGCGCAGAGAGCAGCCTTAAAAAGTAGTAGTACGGCTGGAGATTTCTGCACTTAAGCACCAGGAGTGACATGGCAAGTTCTCCAGGCACTCACCAGATCCGTAACCCTGAGCAGCTGCTCTTTATTTGATGTCATAACTACAATTCACAATTGCTTATTAACCTTCAAGCTTTCTCAAATTTGCTTGAAATGCACCATTTGCCCACTCTTTTTTTCAAAATGTTCTCGGGGGGGGTGCGGGGACCCCCCTTATGCTGGTCCCCCCCCCCCCCGATCTATGTGGTATGAGAGGAGACTTACAGAGGCAGCAGTGGAGGGAATAGGTGCAGTAGATGGCAGTGTCTGGCCTTGATGGTTGATAAGTACGAGGGTGTGAGACAGTAGCCATGCGCATGGGCGTCCGCAGGAGGGGGCAAGAGGGGGCGCTTGCCCCCCCTGGATCACTCGCAGTCCCGGACTGTTTTTAGCGTTTATGGCGCTGTACAGTACGTTAACGGCGCTATAAACGCCAAAAACAGACTCCGGGACGGAGGTGGGTGGGTCCCCGTGGCGCCGCGGAAGGCAGCCAGTGGTAGGCTAGCCTGCGCTGCTACGCAGGAGGAGGCGCAGCGCCCTGTCATTGGTAGCACTCGGGAGTGAGGCGGCTCTCATGGTAACACTACCTACCAATGAGAGCCGCCTCACTCCCAAGTCGGGACCAATCTGTGCCGCGGCCGGGCCCGCCATTGCGCTGCGGCGGCGCCGGTGCCAACAAGTCCACTCATCATTGGTAGCTGAGCGCTACCAATGAGAGAGCAGCTGCCGTCCCTTGATGACCCAGTCCCTGAGTCGGACCAATCATGGTCAGACTCTGACCTCCACACTCATCACGCGGCCTCCCGCCCATCATGCACCCGCCTCCTCTCACTCGTCGTCAATGTGCGCCGGCTCACAGTTCAGAGAGTGAAGACGCGGGCAGCAGCGCTCTCTCTGCGCAATAGGCCCCGGCGCTCTGCAATTAGTTCTGAAATCTGAATCCAATAATCCACAGACCCAGTAGTTTTGCTGCCTCAGGGGGCAGGAGGCGGCATTTGGAATTGGCAACAATTTGAAAATTAGGGCACAAAGACAACACAACGTTTTGCTGGGCGCCACCAGTCCAGCACATGCATCATGGTGGCTATTTATTAAGCTGAGCTGAATAGTGTGTAAGATTCTTAGAGAATGGTGAAATATTATGGAAAAAGCAAGACAGGGGCAGGGTGAGAGTGAGGGGGCAGGGTGAGAGTGAGTGGGCAGGGTGAGAGAGAGGGGGCAGGGTGAGAGAGAGGGGCAGGGTTGAGAGTGAAGTGGGGCAGGGTGAGAGTGAGGGGGCAGGGGAGAGTGAGGGGCAGGGTGTGCAGGAGTGAGGGGGCAGGGTGAGAGTGAGGGGGCAGGGTGAGAGTGAGGGTGAGAGGGGGGCAGGGTGAGAGTGAGGGGAGTCAGGGTGAGAGTGAGGGGCAGGGTGAAGTGAGGGTGGCAAGGTGGAGTGGGGCAGGTGATAGTGAGGTGATGGAGAGCAAAATCGAGAGAGAGCAGCGCGAGAGAGTAAAGTAATCGTATACAGCAAAGAGAGACAAAGGAGCTGATTGCCGCTAGGATGGAAAAAGAAGATGGATAGAGAGGGGGAGCACATGATAGAAAAAACCCTGCGCTGTGTCAAGCAAGCACTCAGAAAACCGGGGGAAATCAAGCAAGCACTCAGAAAACCGGGGGAAAGCAAGCAAGCGCTCAGAAAACCGGGGGAAAGCAAGCAATGCTAAGGCAAGTGCTGGGGGGTTATATCTGGTGCTGTGTGGCAAGTGTTTTGGGTGCAATCTAGTGCTGTGGCAAGTGAAATCTGGCACTACAGTATATATATATATTGTGTGTGTGTGTGTGTGTGTGTGTGTGAACAGTCATACTAATAAGTGCCCCCACATAGCTCGTAGGTCGCAGCACGCCCCGTTCCGCAGCGGAACGGGATGGACCCAATGATGAAGCTTGCCACCCAGGGGAAACCCTATTGGGTGAGGGTAATATAAAGAAAACATTCTGTTTTCCTTGCTTTTTTGAATAAGAGTTGGTTTTGCAGTACTGAAGGGTCTTTTTGTGATTAGAAGTATATATACACTGTGTGCCACACAGATACTCTTTTCCTTTTTAAAGTTTCTATTACTGCATATAGGGCTGTAGTCAATAAATAGTGCATTGTAGGTGAGTTATTTGAAGTTCACAAATCTCATCTTACCAATATAACTATGTATTATGCAAGGAAAGCTTGGATCTCCTAGCAGGAGAACTTTAACTCCCTGCAGCTCATCTACAACCCACAGTTTATTCAATACCGCCGGCCCGGTGATGAGCAGAGTATTTAATGATCCCCATTTCTTTTTCTTGTGCCCCACCTGGCACGCATCATGTCGGAGGATCCTGCGCAGAGAAGCAGCCTTAAAAAGTAGTAGTACGGCTGGAATTTCTGCACTTAAGCACCGGAGTGACATGGCAAGTTCTCCAGGCACTCACCAGATCCGGTAACCCTGAGCAGCTGCTCTTTATTTGATGTCATAACTACACTTTCACAATTGCTTTATTAACCTTCAAGCTTTCTCAAATTTGCTTGAAAATGCACCATTTGCCCACTCTTTTTTTCAAAATGTTCTCGGGGGGGGGAGGGGGAACCCCCCTTATGCTGGTCGGGCTCGCTCGCCACAGTGCACTCACCACCACTTTTATGCCGGGCACTGGCCGTTAAAATTATGCCCCTCCCCCTTAAAATAAATTCTGCGGGCGCCCATGGCCATTAGCTCAAGCTATTGAAATTATGCTTTTATGCTTTTATGCTTTTTTAGATTTGACTTAAAGAAGTCTCCTTTTTTTTGTCATTTTTTGTCATTTGATGTCTTTGTATACATTTGGTTCTCTCGGTTTTATATTATGGGCAGTGGTTTGATGACACCTTGCATTATAGACTTTCAGTCGTTTGGTTTTTAGCAGCAGCTGTTGTATAATTAATCAACTAATTGTCCAATCTGGTTGATTTCCAGAGGGCGTGTACTTACCTTTGACCCCTATATAACCCGACACTGAAAGCGCCTCAGTACTCTTTGATAAAGCGCCTCCACGGCGGGAAACGCGTCAGAGTTTTGATTCGTGTGTCTGTCCTTTTGGCTCATATGCCTAATAAATAGTTGTTATTTTTTGCCCCAGCCCTTTGCGCTCTTTTTGGCAGTGCTCTACCTCCCATTTCCATGTAACGTTGCGCTACCCATCGGTATCGCAGCACGCTCCGTACATGCAGTCGCAGAGCGGCTGTTCCATCCTGACGTTTTCCTCCAGAGCTGCCGAGTGGATCCGGTTTCCAGCCAGTGTGAGGTCGGCGCTCCAGTCCCTTACCTGTACACCAGGAGCAGGTCACAGCTGCTGAGTGGATCCGGTTTCCAGCCAGTGTGCGGTCCATGCTCCAGTCCCTTACCTGTACACCAGGAGCAGATCACAGCTGCTGAGTGGATCCGGTTTCCAGCCAGTGTGCGGTCCATGCTCCAGTCCCTTACCTGTACACCAGGAGCAGGTCACAGCTGCTGAGTGGATCCGGTTTCCAGCCAGTGTGCTGTCCGTGCTCCAGTCCCTTACCTGTACACCAGGAGCAGATCACAGCTGCTGAGTGGATCCGGTTTCCAGCCAGTGTGCGGTCCGTGCTCCAGTCCCTTACCTGTACACCAGGAGCAGATCACAGCTGCTGAGTGGATCCGGTTTCCAGCCAGTGTGCGGTCGGCGCTCCAGTCCCTTACCTGTACACCAGGAGCAGATCACAGCTGACGGAGACGACCTTTGCGGCGGAGTGGATCGCCCTCCGTCTTCCCATCAGCCACCACCCCCTCCACAGCACTGGGCAGTACATCGCGGGAGGATCGTCAGGCACCCGGTGAGGTGGCGGGAGGCTCTGCTTGCAGGTCTCTACTACCATCAGCTTGTCCTTCTATACCGGGTGGCCGTCCCCGCAGCCCGAGTGAGGAGGGGTTACTCCCTCTGAACCCCGTTTGCCCGGGGGGGGAGTGTACCATCGGATTGGCTTGAGGGTTACCCCGGCGGAGTACAGGTGAGGTGGGAGCTACGCCGGCCTCACACACACCATCGGCCATTACTCACGGGACACTCATTGCCTGATTCCTTATGCTTACCGGCTTTTGAAACGCTATTTTATTACGTTATATGATACAGGACTTTGCAGTATTTGTAGCTTGGGGGTTTCCCCCTTTTTTTCTTCCGTTTACTGTTTCCTCACTCCTTTGTGAATGTCTCTGTTCTCTCCCACTTCCCCACTCCCCACTGCACCATTATTTATACACCTCTCTCCCAACAACTTCTATACCCCGCAACAAAAAACACCCACACAAATCCTCTATTCACACCCTCTATCTTCTCCATCCTGCTGCTGGGGATCTCCCCTAAGCCTGAACAAAGACAAACACACCTGCTCTCACCCACGCCTCCCTGCCACCTCTTCTCTTGTAAATGGTGTTAACCTTTTCATTTAATACTGACCAGCCTTAAATCTCACCCCACAAGTTAAGTATCCCAATATCCTGCACTCTTGGCTATTGTCCCACACTCAGTCACTCCTACCACCCATTGTGACCAAGCACTGTACATCTACAGCACTTATTCCCTCACCTACTGTCTCTGTAAGTTTCCCATTAAACCACTTAGATTGTAAGCTCTTCGGGGCAGGGATTTCTTTTCCTATTGTCTGATTTTGCTGCACTTATTGTATAATTATAATTCCCTGTACTGTATTCTTTGTGAAGCACTGAGTACACTTTTGGTGCTATATAAATAAAGACATACAATACAATAGGGTGCAATAGCACTACGGGCCTCATGCAGTAAGCCCCGATAAGGCTTTTTCGGCATTTTATAGCCATTTTTTGCCCTCCGGATTCAGTAAGCGCCGATAAGTGGGAATTATCGGCAACTTTTCTTCCCGATAACAAATTATCGGCAGGCGGCTGGCGATAAGCCACTTATGGGCACTTTTTGAACCCGGCTGAATTCAGGTAGCCCCGATCAGCTCTTCGGTGCTGATCGGCACTCCAGAATGGAGAGTTTATCGGGAATTCCTCCCGCCAACTAAAGTTGGCAACTTGCTGGAGGAGAAACATCGGCAAGGGCGACACTTAGAAAAAATCAGCCCTTTTTCCTGCCTGTGAGCTGATACCCGCACCGGAGCCCCCCGGCATGCATCCGAGGCAGGAAAAATGCATGTACAGCCCACGTCATTACCTCAGCGGCTAACCGCTAAGGCAATGAAGGGGTTAACCCACCGTGCCAGCTTTATTGTGGGAAGTGGGGGTGGGTGAAGGGGGTATTTGGGCCTTGTTGTTTGTTTAGGGTTTGCGGGGGGGTTGCGGGTGCACTTAATCCCTTCACGACCGTAGCAGTTAATACCGCTACGGTCATGAAGGGGTTAAGCCCTCCCGCTACCCACCCACCCCCCCTTCCCGCAATGCCAAAACAACCAACGTTGGGGCTAATACCCCCTTCACCCACCCCCACTACCCACAATAAAAAATAATCACACACAACAGCCCCACACTAAATAAATAAATAAATCTAAATAAATAAATATCTCTATATAAATAAATAAATATATATATAACCCCAACAACCCCTAACATACACATATATGCACATCAATGATACTATAGGCCGGCGGGGGCCCTCGGGTGTTACCTGCAGGCCTGCAGTACCAACGATGTGCCCCCCCCCCAAATTAATGAATAAACACATACATACTTATAAAGAAATAACCCCCCCCTTAACACATAAAGTATAGTTATTTCCACAATTACTATTATCCACAAAGGGATAATAGTGAATGTGCCCATTTTAAATACATAAACAGCAATAAATACATTAAATGATAATGCTGCCACGTGAGTACTGACTCCTAAGCCTTGAGAAAGCGTTTCCAATCGCGAAACGCGCGCCGTCAGTACTCACGTGGCAGCATTATCAGTTGCATAGCAAACAGCTGCCAGACGGCTCGCGTGTACTCTGTTCTAAAGTGGGCAAGAGTCTATGTGGTGACTCGGAGATACCTGGTGAGGGGAGAGCTAGCTGACTTGTATTTGATACATTATATTATCAGCGTCCAAGACTCCTAACGGTGGTAGCACATTCATTAATATGTGCAAAGGCATACCAACAGCCACACCGTTCCTAGGAGTAGATTAGCTACAGTGTTTGTGTCAATTAGTGATAGCAGCTCTCTATATGTATGGAGTTTACAAGCTCAAATTGAGGTGAATAATGTGTGTATACTTATGGAGCATATGTGACTGACCAGCCATCCTTGGGGCCACTATCCATATGCTTAGTAAGCAATCAGTTATCCGTGTGCATATTGCTGCAAATAGGCAGTATCCTTACTAGCCTCACTGTGCAATCTTTACCATATATCTACCTAGGAACCTTCTTTGACTTACTAGATAGGTTTTACCATACCAAATACAGGTCAAAAATGGTAGTAGAATTCCTGACAGTGGAAGCGCATTCATAAATATGCGCACAGGTATACAGACAACCACACTGTCTATAGGAATCTATGTACCTTTGTACTCCATGTTCTGTGTTCAATAGCTAGCTCTTCTATCCTTGGAGATCATTAGCTGTTGTTAGGTGGGTAGATGTGGGTCCTTATATAGAGCCTATAATATTGTTTCCTTACCAACGGATCCAATTTTGTACGCAAAGTGAAGACACAGTGGGTATACTGTGCTGATCCTTTTGCTTGCACTTAGCAATTGTGATGAGATTCATACCACTCCACGTTATCACCTTGTGACCTGTCTGTTACTCTAGACAGGCTATCAGCTAGCCCTCCTCCTATACCAGCGCATACCCAACTACCACTAATAGGGAATACTGCATATCGGATCCCTGGGAACGTTCTGATCTAATACACCTCAAACGTTTCCTCTATTAAATTGACCCGGAGTATCCTATATACTCATCACAGGGTTTATATATATATATATATATGTGTGTCAATTGTTGAATTTTAATACCCATTATTTTAATCAGTTTAGCATTAAAGAATATTTTTAAATTTATATATATCATCACACAATTAGGGGATACTGAGTGCTTCCAGTGGGTTCTTGCTCTTTCAATATTTACTCACGTACAAAAACACCAGGCACAGGAACCCATAAAATAATAAACCAGAAAAAAATAAACATTAAACTAAAAATCCAAATCAATCCACGGGTCTTCTACTTGTAATCCATCTTCATCTGTATTCTTCTTTCTTTTACCTTCTTCCGGGGTCTTCTTCCCGCCTTCGGCCACGCCCTTGTCTTCTTTCTTCTCCGGAGGTCCTTCCTCCTCGGCGTCTGGCTTCAAAATGAGATGACATAGGCTTTAAAAGGCCTATGACGTCACATTTTCGTCATGGCTCCCACGGTCCTGATTGGGCCGTGGAAACCATGTGTTTCGGCCGATAAAAAATAAAAATGATGACGTCACTTAAAGGCAATGAAAGCACAGCCAATCAGAATGGCTTGGCTTCAATTGCCTTTAAGATTACGTCATGACAAGAAACATGGCTGGCCTCACATGGTACGGGAGCCAATCAGAGCGTGGGAACTCCATCCCTACTCTGATTGGCTCTTGTATACCATGTGACAGAGGCTTGGGGGAGAAAGGATGTGACGTCAATGAAAACCTGACACATGGTACTAGAGCCAATCAGAGTGTGGGAACTCAATCCCTACTCTGATTGGCTACCGTACCATGTGTCAGGTTTTCAACGTATCGGAGCTAGCCGGAGGTGATGACACAGCCCACCCGAGAGGGATCTCCAGGAGGAGAACGGAGCGGCGTCTTACCAGCTGACGGGACCAGCACACCCCAGAGGGATCTCAGGAGGTGGGGTATCCCACGCAGCGGCATCCGATCGCAGGTCCATAAACCGGAGGTGGTGGGTGAGCCAGAAGATAACAGCAATCTCCACTCGGTCACACTATTGTGATACATGCATTATTTAATTGTTTTTATTGTAAGTGTTCAATTTTAAAACCCCATAAAGTCACACATTTTTTACGATTGGTCTGCACTATGGATATCTTTTCTCTTTTATATAAGTCCTTCCTGCAAAGACCACTGTGTCACACTGCCCATTTTTGACTTACATCTTGTAAGTAGGCCAAACATACGAGCCAAGACTAACCACTTAATTAAATCACAAGCTATCAAATTGTCTGCACTTAGATTGTATTTTGTTTTATCTCCCTTTTATGCTCCCCCTGGATTGCAAACGGACCCTGTAGGTCTGTCCAGGTGCCCCGCCAGCCCACCGGGGACTCGCGTGGGGCTGCGTTATGAACCCTGTATGTAAAAGGATAAATCTTGTATTTATGGGGGGGGGCACAGGGGGTGGGTAATGTATTTAATAAATATAATGATGTTTATTGTGTGTCACTGTATTGTTTTTATTGTGGGTACTGGGGGGGGGGTTCCCCAACGGTATGTGGGTAGGCCTCCCTTATGGGTAGTGGGTGAGGGTGGTTAGGCCTCACGGGTGGGGGGTTAGTGTGGGAGGGTATGTAGGCGTCTCGAGTGGTGGGTGAGGGTGGGTTAACCCCTTAATGACTGTAGTGGTTAATAACCGCTATGGTGATTAAAGGGTTAGGGGACATTACATTGGATGTTTTCATTCTTGTGTCTGTTTTGCAGCAGCGGAGGGGGCATGGGCAGGATGAAGAGGAGGATGGCCTTCATCGTGGCAGCCGGACATGGGTGAGTACTATATGTATTTAATGTATTTATTGCTTTTTATGTATTTAAAATACACAGTGGGTGTATGTTATTTATTGCAATGTTTATTGGGGGCATTTGTCCCCAATAAACATGCTATTCTGCCTTAACACCTTCACTGCCTTAGCGTCTATACGCTAAGGTAATGAAGCAGCATTTCTGTATTTTTAATAATATTGTGCGGGAGCAGGGGGCCCCCTGAGCTGAACCGCATTGATTTGTGGCTCAGAGACCCCCTGCTTCCCGAGTTACAGGCCCTACAGGTTTAGGGCTTTGGTTACAGTGTCGCTGCCATATTTATAGCGGACACGGCACGAATGGGGTGCAATAAAGATGGCGGCGACACTGCCACCCGATGACACATTCCGGGGCCTGTAACTCGGGAAGCAGGGGGTCCCTGGTCCACAAAGCAACGCGGTTCAGCTCAGGGGACCCCCTGCTCACTGTACACTATTATTAAAATACATTCATGCTGCTACGTTACTGTAGCACATAGCCGCAAAGGTAAGGAATGAGTGTTTATTGATATGTATGTTTTATTCACAGTGTAGATGTGCAGAGGGTCTCCGGAGCTGAAGCCCTTTGGTTTCAGGTCCGAGCACCCCCTGCTTCCCGAGATACAGGCCCCTTTATGGGGTGCCGGTATCCCCTCTGCTTGGTTTCCATGCCGCGGTCACGTGATCGGGACCTTTAAATGAAGAGGGATACCGGCACCTCATAACGGGGCCTGTATCTCGGGGAGCAGGGGGTCCCCGGACCTGAAACCAACGCGCTTCAGCTCCGGAGACTCCCTGCACATGTACACTAGGAATAAAAGTTGTTTATAAAAACTTTATTTGTTGCCGATGTTTGCGCTGAGAGAGCGGCTTGTCTCTCTCTGCTGCAAACATCTATCGCCAGACAAGGCCTATCGGAAGGCTTATCGGGAGCCAGGCTGTATCGGCACAGGTTATCGGCAGTACTGCCTAAGCAGTGATTCGGCAGGGATCGGCATGGATTCGGCCCTTACTGAATACTGCGAGGGCAAATCTCCAAAAAAAACACTATCCGCCACCTATCCGCCACCCTTCCCGAAATTTTTTTATCGGGGCTTACTGCATAGAGCCCTATATCCCGTCTCTGTTTCGCACATGGCTATTACTGTATTAACATCTGCAGGGTCAAGCGGCTTGTTCTTGAGAATAAGTGTTACCCCCGCATGCTTAGGCCTCGGTCAGGGTCCCGCTGAGTGGGCGGGCGCGCGCACGCTGGCTGCGATCAAACACATTGATGCAATGTGTGTGTCCAGCGTGAGCAAGCGCCTGCGCATGCGCGACACTTACCTGCTTGGCAAAATAACCACATTTGATTTGGCTGCTCGCTCACGCGTCACGTGAGCGGTCGCCCAATAAGGACGAACCAGCTCTGTGATGTGAAGTTAGCACCCCCTGGCACGCCCCCTCAAGCACGCAACTGGCTGGCTGTGCAACGCCCAGCGCCTGACGTCACGGCGCTCGAGCGTCAGCGAGCCCTCTCCCACCCTGGACGCAGCTTTAAGGATGAGGTGAGGGGACAGTGCCAGAGTACAGGGAGGAGTTGTGGATCTGGGTGAGAGCGGGGGCTAGGAAAGGAGCATGATAAGGTGTGAGGGGGTAGGATTTAGGGAGCATGCAGAAGAGGGATGAGAAAGAGAGCAGGAGGCAGCTGAGAAACATCCAGTTCTATGGCAGGAGATAGAGTGGAAGAAGGAGATTTCGGTAGAAGCAGAGAGGAGGGGGGGGACAGAGGGAATCTCCGTGTGGATAACATCCACCTTCCCTTTAAAGTGGTCGGCAAAGGTTTGATGAGAAGGAGAAGGGCAGAAGAGGGAGTGAAAGGCGGTGTGGAGTGGATTTGGGAGTGTTCATTAGTCAGGAGAAGTAGCATTTGGCATTACAAAAATCTGAGTTACCAAAGGAAAGGAGAAATGTGGAGAAAATCGGCATAAGTGTGATATTTCCTCCATAGGCGTTCCGAGAAGCGAGTGCAAAGAAAGCGTATTTAAGGCCGAGCGTTAGAGGGACGTGTGACAGAACCAAGAAGGGGCACGGAGATCAAATGAGGAGATATAAGATTTTACAGGATTGTCAGATCCAGATGAAGAAGAAAGAGAAGAGAGGTTAGAGTTCGGGACACATGTCAAAGCAAAGAAGGAATTGGTCCGTATACAGTTGTATTTCTAATATACTGACTAATGGTCAGTGCAGCGCTGTGTCTCTCACAAGTGGACATTACATAGCTGTATCTCTCACCAATGGTCAGTGCACATGTTTCCTCTCGCCCCGCCTGTGTTCCCCGGCAGGACAACTCTGTATCGGGGGGTATCTGGTCCTGGGACACATTAATGGTCACTTGGTCCTGTCTTGTCTCCGTCAGGTTATAGAACTGCAGGTGCAGGTCGGCAGCGGGGTAACCCCCCGGCCAGGAACAGAGGAGCTGCACCCTCTGATCAGGGCGCCCAGCGGCACACACAATATGTCCATCCGGAGACCCTGTGAGAGGGGAGAGACAGAAGGGACAGCCAGGGTGATGACTGGGAAGCGGCACGAGACAAGGGACAGGGTGACCTGGGAGAGGAGAGACAAAGGGACAGGGTGACCTGGGAGAGGAGAGACAAGGGGACAGGTTGACCTGGGAGAGGAGAGGCAAGGGGACAGGGGTGACCTGGGAGAGGAGAAAGGAGACAAGGGGGAACAGGGCGGGTGCCTGGGGAGAGGAGAGACAGGTGAGGACAGGGTGACCTGGGAGAGGAGGGAAGACATGGGACACGAGTGACGTGGAGGAGAGGAAGAGACAAGGGGACAGGTGTGGACCTGGGAGAGGGAGACGGACAATGGGGGAGACAGCGGTGACTGGGAGAGGGGGAGACAAGGGGGACAGGGTGACCTGTGGAGAGGAGAGACAAAGGGGTTCGGTGGTGACACTGGGAGAGAGAGGCTAAGCGGGGTCAGGGTGTACCGGAGAGCAGGAGAAGAGCAAGAGGATCAGGTTGTGTGGACCTGTAGGAGGGAGAGACAACAGGGATGAGAGAGAGACATGGTGCGGGTGACCTGGGAGAGGGTGGAATGACGAGACAAGGTGGGACAGGGTGAACTGGGGAGGTGAGAGCGAGACAAGGGGACAGGGTGACCTGGGAGAGGAGAGACAGAGACAGGGGGGACATGTGACTGTGAGAGGAGAGTCAAGGGAGACACGGGTTGGGGATCCTGGGAGAGGAGAGTGCTAAGGGAGGGACAGGGTGACCGTAGGGAGAGCGACGAGGCCAAAGGAACAGGGGGGTGACCTGTGAGCGGAGATGAGCAAGCGGGAAATGTGGTGAACCTCTCTGGTCGGAAGAGTGAGAGCAAAGGAGGAAGGAGATCTGACCCTGAAGATTGACGAGATATGAGCAGAAATGAATAGGGTGACCTCTGACCCCGAGAGGGCAGAGACATGGGGACAGGCTGAACTTTAACATGTTGATGGAAGGTAGACAATAACCTCTGACCTGTGACCATGGGGTGAGTGGCATTTGGTGACCTGTAACTGTTACCCTGCAGTTACTTTCGTTACCTTGCACATTTGGTAGTAATGATACCTTGCATCCTCATGTTACTCTATATTCTGGGTCATTCTGTAATATCCCATGTTACTCTGTGGTACTCCATAGTAATCTATGTTATTGTGGGATAATCTATTCAGCGATGGGCATTGTTACTCTGATACCTGCTGTTGCTTGCTAATTGTATTGTTACTCAGTAAAGGTCCATAGTTAGATCACAGGTCATGGTTCAGGGGCGGGCGGCCGGGTCTAATGTTACTCCAGAGTTTTGACGCGCCGTGACGGTGAAGGATCCGGTTTTGTCATTCCTGGTCGGGTGGACGGCTGGCCTTGTGATAAGGGGTTGGAGTTATTTGGGGTGACGTGTTATATCGGGGTTCATGGCGAAGAGTGCACTCCCCGCAGGCTCAGGAGGAAGCTGACAATCTAGTCCAGAGAGCTGAACACGTCAGAGACACAGAATCCTTCTCCACCGAACACGGACGCCGAGCGCGTGTTACGCGGCGGCGGTCAACCGCCGATGCACGCTCACTGAAATTTCAGAAAACACGGACCAGGGATCACATGGTGCAGTGTCATACCACAACAGAGGAGAAGAGAGATTTAACACCGAAGTGGGACCAAACTCAAGCGCTCGAGGCGCCCCAACAGGTCGAGGTATTTTAAGGATTATCCCCGTTCTACATCAAGAGTATGATTGAGCGGACTTGTTGATGAAGCAGGAGCAGGTATTTTGGCAAGCTTTGAGTGTTGGTGGCCCTGAGGAGGGAGTGCTGGATCCGCTACGGAGTAGAGTAACATGCGCGTGAGGTAATTGAACATTGTGGCTGCGCTATCTGCTTCTGCCCCCTACATCCGGGTCAACGCAATGACTGTCTACCCTGCAGCTGCGGGAGTCAGAAACGTTGTCGTGGAAAGGGGGAGTGTTACCCCTGTATACAACACATGCTGGTAGCTCGGAACCCGGGAAGCCGCACAATAATACCAAGGATTCCGACAAGGGTGCGGGCCTGAAGGGGGAAGGTATCGCTCTTCGTCCCACAGACAACTGTGCCCCTTTCTCCTACAGAGGGCAAGATTGTGGTAATAGAATTACGAGTCTAAAATAGCAAAAACTACCGCCTCAATGAGAGTGGGGGTGAGAGGAAAAGAACAAACAGCGATGACAAAAGAAACAGAAGAGAGGGAAGAGCGATGAATAAGTACAGAAAATGGTAGAAAGGGAAGACTCGAAGATCAGAAAAGCTGGAGAAGAAAATGGATCAAAAGCCCAAGCAAAGTTATTATGTGAGTTAAATTAATAATGAGGACAGCCGCCCAACCCTCCCTGCGTAATAGCGGCTCTGCCCCGGCTCTCACCTGCCACGCTCAGCCTCACGGGGGCGCTGCTGCTGCTGCTGACGGGGTTCTGGATGGTGCAGGTGTAGTTCCCGCTGTCGCTCTCTATGATTGGACGGAAGTACAGGAAGGGGCTGGACTCGCTGCAGGTCACATGGTGCTGGGCGCAAGAGACGCTCTGCTGGTCTCGGATGAAGGTGTAGTTAAGCACGGCCTGACCCTCCGCATTACAATGCAGGGTCACGTTGGTGCCATTCACAGAAGGAGAGGGGGGACCAGTGAGGGAATGGGTTGGGGTGAGGGATATCTGGAAGAAAAAACGAGAAGGTGTGTGGGGTTTGACCAAGGAGTGAGTCTGAGGAGGGACAGGGAAGAGTGGGGAAAACAGTAGGGATGGGGGGCTGGTGGACCGGAGTCTGAGAGACAGGAGGAGAGGAGAGGGGGTTGAGAGGAAAAAGGGAGGGAGGGCGGGTCTCTGGTAATAACAACGTTATTTGTCGGGAGGTTCGGGCGGGAGCTCCAGTTTTGTACGTGTGTTCTGGGGATAACTGGCGGTTTGGGTGGTGGAGCGGTGGTGACACTGAGTCCTGGAGGACAGGGAGGCGAGGGGGGAGAGGGGGAACAGTGAGGGATGGGGGGGTGACACTGAGTCCTGAGAGACAGGAGGAGAGGGGGGACCAGTGGCGGAATGGGGGTGTGTGACCACTGACGTCCTCAGAGAAGGAGGACGGAGGGGGGGAACCAGTGAGGGATGGAGGGGGTGACACCGAGTCCTGAGAGACAGGAGGAGAAGGGAAAACAGTGAGGGATGGGAGGTGAGGCATCTGGAAAACAAGAGAATGGTTGTCGGGGGTGGACACTGAGTCCCTGAGAGACAGGGAGGAAAGGGAAAGGGGGGACCGAGTGAGGAATGGGGGGGGGTTGAGGATTATCTGGAGAAACAAGAGAAGGTTCGTGTGGGGGTGACCACGGACGTCCTGAGAGGACGGAGGAGAGGGTAGGAAGGCGAGGGGGGACAGTAGGGATGGGGGGGGGGACCACACCGAGTCCTGAGAAGACAGGAGGAAAAGGCAGGCCGCGGGGATGGACCAGTGAGGAATGGGAATGGGGGGGGGTGAGGATATCTGGAGAAACAAGAGAAGGTGTGGGGGTGGACACGGAGTCCTGAGAGACAGGAGGAGGAGGGGGCGACGGGGGGGACAGTGAGGGCATGGGAGGGGGGGGGTGAAACTGCGTCTAAGGACAGGAGGGAGAAGGGGGACGGGAACAGTGAGGGATGGAGGGGGGATATCTGGAGAAGAGAAACAGGATGAGAAGGTGTGGGGGTGGACACGGAAACGTCCTGAGAGACAGGAGGACGGGAGGGGGGCACAGTGAGGGATTGGAAGGGGGGCGGGGATTATAAAACACCAAGCTCATTCCATCAGGATCTATTTGTTGATTCGTCTATTAAGAAGTTGCTTGTTAGATCCTTCCCCTACACACACACCACAACAGGCACATCGCAAACCACCACAAAAACACACAACCACACCACACACAACAACCACACGATCACAAATTCATCACCACACACACACACCCACCACCACAACACACCACACCACACACACTACCACACTCAACACACACACACACACAGCCCCCTCCCTTGATTCAAGGACTGGGCATTAAGGGAGGTGAAAGAACCAATCAACCCTATAAACCATTTTTGAAATTACCGTTAATCCCAGTATCCGTGCTGGGTCTAGTGATTTTTTAATGTGGAAATGTGGCACACAGATAACAATTGTTCACTAGGCTAGCACTATCTAGTCTGACAAACAAACAAGCAGCAGGAAAGCACCTCACATTCTTCTCTCCAAAGTCACGGTCCCCCTAACCTGTGCCACCGGGGCAGACATAGGGACTTGGCAAAGGGGGTATGGACCAAAGGGAAAATAATGTGGGCTAACAGGGAGGCCACAGGGGAAGGGGCTAGATAGGGTAAGGTGGGAGCACCAGTCTGTGCAAAAATGCTAGTAGCCACTGGGTACAGGTTGCAAAAAGGGGCAAAGCTTGGTTAGACAAATGATAAGATTGTGGGGCAACAGCAAGGCAATGGGGTCCTGGCACAAGGGTGAAAACACCATGGGTCAAAATTTGGGGAAAGGGGATATGGGCCTGTAACTGGGGAGTTATCCCTGTTCAGGAAATGTGCCTCTAATCCAGCAGTGTGGTGGTTAACTGCTGCTAGTCAATTAACTAACACCACCTGGCTGATTAGGTTTCTTAGAAAAACCTCCCTTTGAGACAGGAAGGGAGATTGTGCCTGACTCTCACAACTTGTGAGACTGACCATGGGGACAGATGTCTTGAGCCTGCCAGAAGAAACAGCAGTGCTGCTTTCAAGACACAGGGGAAACTTCTAAACCTGAATGCTGACAAACCCTGAGGAAAAGGTAGCAACCCAGGAACAGAGAAGATTTTCCCTCCAACTACAAGGAACAGATAAGACTTTCCTTTATAAGACTTTTTATATCTGCTCATTTCATGATATATGTTTGGGGCTGGGAGACATGCTTATCTAAAGGGAGTTGTGGACTACATATGTTTCACAGAAAGACTCCCAAGTGAATAGAAGCTTTGTTTGACCCCTGTTTGGATGGTTTCCTGATGTTAAGGAAACAGGCGCAATAAAAGCCTTATTTAATTTCACTATAACAAGTCTCCCTTGCATACCTCTGTGAGCATCCGCCTACAGGGCCCATGAAGTAAATCCCCCCTATTGGGGCATTATCTTGCTCCCCCACCTCCATACTAACTGGTTGAAGAGGGTAGCAATGGATCCAAAGCGCAAAATGGGTCTGATGGCACACCGTATAAGGACCTAGCTCCCCCAGGTACCAGCTCCTCATTCTCCTGTTCCAACATGTGGCTTCACTTCCAGGTTGATTACATCACCGGAGAGGAGGTGAAGGGTGAATCACTTTCCGGTGTCAGTTCACAGGAGAAGAGAAAGGATGACTGTGATAGTACGGCGTAGCCGGCCTTCATTAATAAAGGTGGAACCCGGCTGGCTGCCCCTGAAACCGTATGGCAAGGGCTGAGAGTGTCAGCTCTTGGGTATAATATTGTACCTTACTGTGTTGCCCTGTAATGTTGTTCCCCTTATACTGTCCCCATAGGGGTATAAGCTAGGAACTGTGTGGGGGCGGGGGTAACTGTGTAAGCCCAGTGGGCTAGTTAATGCATTCTCTATGTATTCCCTTTGCCTCATGGGCCGGTTGTTGCCTGTGCAAGTTTATAAGAGGATTGTCTTGTATGGGTGGCCCCTTATGAGAAATAGCTGCAGGGCAGGGACTTCTGGAACATGAGGGAAATGGGGGATATTTTAACCTGTCTTGCCTGCCAGCAAGGTATTAGAGCTGGTGTCTCAGAGAAGGTTTCAGAACCCCCACATTGTAGGTGCAAATGGTGGAGTGCAAGCTCTTGGGTGTAAATGTTAGTTTTCTGTGTTTAAAACTACAATGCATTGTGTGCTTGTGCTATGGGTGGGATTGCACACAGGACAAAAGGCAGCGACGTGTCACTTAGCATCTCAATGCCACCAGCTCAGGTATAGGGATCGCTGGAAAACAGAATGACCCTGTTTTTTCCTATTTCATGTTCCCTTAGCCCTAGAACTGTGACATTTCTTGTGTGTCAGTTTTAGGGGGGGAGAGTATTTGGGTGGACATACAATTATTTTGGTTGCAGGAGTTGGGGGGCCAAACTGCTGGTAGTCATTTAATTCTCCCCAACGAGCAGGCATGATTTGCCGGTACGCAGGGTGAATTACACTGGGGCTTCCCTGTGTCCCCCCGACTCCTGGATTTCGAGCCCAAATATCCCCAAGTTATTTCCCTTTTAAGTATAAGGTCCCCCAAAGTATATTCTGTAATAAAGTGTACTTTATATCGTGTTTTGCGTTTACTATTAGGTTCTATACAGACAGCCCAGGCAAATGGTTAAGGTGCCAGCTAGTTTGCATAGAGTCCATAGATGAAGGAGGAGACGGGATGTTGAGAGGTGTCGGGGTGTTAAGTGGACAGGGCAGGGTGGAGTACTGGTTCTGGAGAACAGAGACCTCCTGGGGGGAAACCTTCTGGTCTGCTGGACGCAGTGACGCCTGCCCAGCGGGAGGCAATGGGCTGGCTAAGGAAAAGATGGCCATCGTAGGTGCTTTTCCTATTGGCCAGAACATATGTCCCTCCCCCGGGGCGTCCCGAGCCATTTCAACATGCCCCCTGCTTCTGACCTCATCAGTCAGATGAGCCCTGCTCTGATTGGCTGCTGAAAATATTCCCACGCTCTGAGTGGCTGAAAGGCTCTGTCCATGTTAAAACATAGGGAACAGTAGTCTCTAAAAGGGGCTGCTGCAGATCAGAGCTCGCTCTCTCTGTCTTTTCAGACTTATATATAGTCTTGGGACTGGTCCAGTGAAGCGCCGGTAAGGTTTCCCAAGGGCATTGCGTTGCCAGGGAATTCCTAGCCCAGCTGAGGACTGGTTCTGAGGAGTGAAATTACCTGTTCCAGGCGTATTCCAGCTCCGGGAAGTGAAGATCAGCCTTTGCTGAAGCAGGTGTCTTGCACCTAGGAAAGCCTAGTTTTTACCCCCAGACCCCAGTAAGTGTGAATATTCTCTGTATTTTGTATTTCTGTGTGTTTCCGAGGTCTTATCCGAATAAACCTCATTTTATTTTATTAGGTTTTGCCTATTGACTGATCCCTTAAATATTGTGTTAAAAGTCTTGTGCTATCGTGACAATGACTGCCACTAAAAGAGTTCCAATCTGGTTGAAGAGGGTTCCTGACAGGCCCAGTGCCCCCCCTTTGTGCACTACCCACCCTTGGGGGACTCAAGCCCAGACGCGTCCTCTGATGTGGGGCCATCCACTCCCTAGGGCTCAAGCTGTCTGCAGGTCTGGATCGCCGCCGCTCTCTTCACATTTGCAACACGCACGCGCGCACACACACACACACACCCGGCGGCGGCCTTTTTTTTTCTTTGCGATCCCGGTTATAACGCGGTCTCATTATGTGGACCCGAGCACCGTGTTTTAACGGGGTTCCGCTGTATTGGGATTCATTGTTGAAAGACATTCTTTGGTATTTGTTGGTATTTTAGGTCAGGCTCAGGTAGCATGTCTACAGCAAAATCATATTCTCTCCTTTAGTCATTTAATTCTACTACAATTCCACCTGAGATATGCGATAACCGTAGTACCTGTGTATACCGCGGACAACCAGAGACCTCTCAGTGTGTAATCAAAAGCAGGTGTATTAAGTGCAAGAAAACTCTTCCATGTTGTACATATTTTTCTGCTCCGTCAGGCACACGTAAAATGAAGCACAGCGTGTGAGTATTACTGTAATGACGAACAAAACAAGTATGTTTCAACACAGAAGTTACAGTGAAAAAAGTAGAATATCCCTTTTTCACCCAGAAATTCCCCAACATCTGGTCAGTTACCTGTGGAGGCGCCAACCAGAAAAGAAACGGCATCAAACTGATTACATCACAAAAACCCAGCCCAGTCCCCCTGTAAATAAAAGTAACAGTGCACTAATAGCCCAATAGGGGGCGATCTCTGATACCTGACCAGTGACCACAGCATGGGTGACCTCTGCTAAGGTACAGGAGTGCACGAGTGCCCAAAACACTGCTTCCTGGACTTATATATAACCTGATTGGCTAATGCCAGATACAGGTAGGTGAGGAGGTCCCTGGTCGTATTGTTCTGGACACTGGCGCCCACATAGAAATATATGAGGGGAGAAATGGAACCAGAACTGCAGAAGGAGGTCCCTCCATCAACAGGGGCTGCAGTCTTGCGCATGAAAAAGAAATATGGAACATGGACTCCCAAAATTGGCATGCGACCGTGGAGTCCGTGAAATGGGCAAATAAATCTCCCATGCTCAGTGCACTGTGGAGCACTCTCACTTAATGCTGAGGCTCAGGACAGTAGGAGGGGGCTTGCAGGGTTTAGGACCTACGCATAGAGGCTGAGGGTCAAGTCGGGGGGAATGGCGTCCTTGATCTCCTGGACCAAATAGCGTGGAACCATGGAGGTAGTAAGTCCCATGGAGTGCGTGAGCACCTCTACTTCCGCTCAGTCCAACTGAGGTCATCCGTGTCTGGCGCAGGTGGTGACAGATGCCGGGGGACTCCAATATCTGAGCACTACCTGCTTTATTGTGCTGCAGGGACTCAGTCAGGAGGTCCTCTCCAACAGCCAGTCCTTGCACAGACACGGAGACAATGCTCTGGGACTTTGGTGTTTCTTAGTAATATACCGGCAGCACCGAGAGGTCTCTCCCAACCCCCTCAGCCTTAATGAGAAACAGATGCCGGTCATACTCCATATTGTGTATCTGGCGAAGTAAGCTGAATGCCAGCTGGCACCACTGCGGAGAAGGATCTGCGTACAGGTATCTCTGCAGGTATTTGAGTTGGAAGGTGTGGGAGATGTAAAAATGACCTAATTGCTGTAGTCCGTCTCCCATAGTCAAAACAGGCCCATTTTGGAATGGTTTTGGATGGGGTATCTTCCCAACAACTTCAAGCACAAAGTAATAATCTGTACTGAGGGCTTTGAGCTACTGAGGCCAGATGAGATTAAATAAAACCTGTTTTCTGACACACAAGTAAAACAAGGCGAAGCAAATAAAGCAGATGCAGAGAGAGAGTGATATAACAAAGTGACCTGGTGACTTTGTCAGGAATCCACTCCTGGGTTTGGCTGGAGCCCTTCCATCCGGAGCTTTGCAGGTTCCAGACAAACTATCCCCTGCTTCTGCAATCACCTGCCTCCTGCTGCCTCCTGTGCAGCTCTGGCCTGATTGGCCTCCTGTGCCTCCCGCTGCCTCCTGTGCAGCTCTGGCCTGATTGGCCTCCTGTGCTATTTAGTTCCTGCCCCGCCCTCAGGAAGTTGCTGGACATAGACTTTGCAATCCAAGTTGCAAGTAACTGTGCTTGTCACAGACTCTCTGTTTGGCCTTCTGGGCCTCCTTGTGCCTTGTATCCTGCTTCCAGTCCCCGGCATCCCAAGGCCTTCTTGCTTAGCAGCCCCGGCGCTGCTTTCCTTGTTCCTGGCAGACTTCGCCGCACTGTAGCGGTTACGCTGGTTCCCCCAGCGTTTCCTGTGGCGTGTCTGCACTTCTGGTTCCTGCTTCCTCCAAGTGGAGTCACTCTTGGCCTTTTCCTGACGCACTGCAGCACCTTCGCTGAAGCATCTCCGCTGCAGTGGCCTCTCTCAAGGTTCTAGCCTCCTGTGCTGAAGTACCTTCACCCAAAATTTCCTGTTGAAGACCTCGGCTTGTGTCCTCGACCACCGCTCCTGTGCCGCCTGCCTTGACCCCGGCCTGGATAACGTTAACCCTACGTTCTCCAATCCTGACTTTGCTATGTCTGATTATGGAATCCGCACTCCGGACCTGACTCCGTGGCTTAAGGTCGGTGCTTCTACATCCCCACCTCAGCCCCGCGGTCCGGTACCAGTTTGTGGCAAGCACGTACATTACAGACTTGAGTTAGTACTTCTAATCTTATACAGGATAAAGACAGGGGGCCATATTAACTAAGCAGTGTTCGGACATGAAGTACCTCCGGTGCTGGAAAACATTACAGGCTATTCACATAAATGGACTGTAAGGTGTCTCCCCGCACCAGAAAGTGTCTCATGGCAGAACTTTGCTTATTAATTAGATATGCTTCTCTATCAAAGAAAAGGGTAAAGTGCTTTGTATAGGTATGAGCACTCAATGAGACGTAGAGATCAAAACTAAGTTTACTGTGACAGTGGTGCCTGCCAGCAGCTGATTTAGCTCACACTGCTCGAGCTGTTGTCCTGAGTAACAGAGGTTGTGTGGGTTCTACTTCTGACACCATACTCCATTCCTAAGATGCCTTAGACTTGTGAACCCAATAACACTGTGTGCTGTGGGAGCCAGTGGAATCACTTCTGCAGTTTGTAGAGTTTTATTTATTGTAAAATAAAGTATTTTAATTCAGTGTGTGTCTGGCACTCTGGCAGATGGCACAGTGAATATTTTTGTCCCTGTCCGGTTATACCGTAGCCATTTTTGTGCATGTCCTTCATGTAGCACCAAAATGAGTGTTCATACCAGTAATAGCTCCCTCCACCCGGCTTTGTTTAAAAGCAGACTACTTCCACTTCCTGGTCGGCATTTTAATGATCCTTGTGGAGAACTCCTAAGATACCTGTGAGATACGTTAATAGCTGGATTAGCTACCTGTGTGAGCAATGCGAAGCAAGTAACCCAGAAGTAGGATGTAACAGGTATGCTACCCATCAGGTTTAGCTCACACTGCTAGAGCTGTAACCTAGAAAAGCAGTGGCTGTGGGTTTTACTCCTGCAGATTTGACACTTTTCCAGTCATTAGGTTGGTGCCTTTGTTCCTTTATTTGAGGGGATATACTGTATATAGTATACAACTGGAGACACTACTAAATTGAAAGTCTTTCTTCCTTGCAGATTTTTAACAATCCTGCAACGGATTTCTGTTTGGTCTCTCTATTTAAAAAAAAACTATATATTCAAAATGTCGGACTGACCCTTTGAGAGTGATCCGTGGACCAAAGGAACTGGTGGATCCAAATGCGCAATACAAATCCACTCATCTCTAGTGAGATCTCTATCCAGAACTGATTGTGTGCTGAGCAGCTGCTGCTGATCCACTGTGTCAAACTTTAAACATTGGATCAAAATGGTCTTGGCATAGACCTTAATTGTAAGAGATTGACTACAGTATAACTATTCCTCTCGGTTTAAAATCTCCGAGTTTTTTAAAGTCTCAAAGAAAAAAAGATGAAATTGAAATGTTTATATTTTTATATCTTATTGTTTTTTTAAAATAATGTTTAATAATTGTTCATTTTAATTATTTTTAGTTTCTAATGTTTCTCCGCCTCTTGTCCCCGCAGCATTCAGCACAATGTTGATTTTTATCCTTTGGATTATTGACTTTTAAGCTGTTTTTTCATTCCCCCCCCCCCTTTATTCTGATGATACCCATGTATAGGGCCATTTAACATTGTGCATAATGTACACTTGTGCTGTTTTATATTGTGTTTTGCACACGCGTGTGTATTAGAAGCTGTTGTGCTGTCATTTGGTAACGGTCTCGTATATATTTCCATACGATTCCCATGCCCTGTATTGAGATCATGTGATCAACAGAGCGGTGAAACCCCCACACAGCTAGAGAAAACTGGAGTGGGGGGAGTGGGTGAGTGGGGTGGAAGGGAAGGGAGAGGGAGGGAGGAGAGGGAGGAAGAGGGGGGAAGAGGAGGGGGGAGGAGGAACTCCTCTGGTCTATATGATGATCAATACTACAAACCCAGGAAAGGTAACCCCAGTTGTGGGCGCTCTCCCTCCTTACTGGGTGATATGATGATGGTACTAAAAATAGCTTTATTATGTCATATTAAAATTAATGGAAGTAAAAATCGGTGATTGACGCTAGGGTGACCCTACAGAAGCAGCAAGGTAGGTGCTGGGGTCCAAAAGGTATGTGGAGGACAGTGGAATGTCAGAAAATCTTGGCCAGCAGTTTTTGTTATATACTTCCAGCAAAATCACTCCATATAGAGATGACAATCTATGCAACTAACACATCCAAAGTCCAAACCCAGCGCAGGTTACTAAGGGAACTCTTCCAGGCGTCAGCGCAAGGGAACTCTTCCAGGCGTCAGCGCTTTGTATCTGTATCTGCATCTGCTCAGGTGAACGCCCGTTATTGTACTCTGTATAGTGACACACGGTGACTCCTTCCTGCTGTATAATACATGTAGGAAGCTGCCTGTATATAACGTGTATATTTGTTTAGTATGTGAATATTAACTGTGAGTCTGGCTCATTAAATAGAGAAAAAATAATAAACTTCTCCCAAAACTGCAAATACTACTCAGAAAATAACATTCTTCAAAATGTAGGTTATTATTCTAGGAAATGTGGCAACGTAGCAGATATTCTCATAAAAAGTAGAGAAAATGCATATTACACCAAAGCAATGGAAAGAGGTACAAGCAGATGAATGTGCTTAACTGCTGGATGGAGTGGTGAGGCTGAGTATAATGGTGGCTGAGTTGAAGCAGCCACTACATACCTCACTTAGTATATCAGAATACACTGTTGTAAGCTCTATTGCGACCAGTCTGTTGTGAGACCAGCCACATTCACTGCTGATATATATTAGATCAACCCTAAGGTCTGAGTGCTCTTGCTGCCCACGGACGCAGTCTACGAAGCACTCAGACAGTGTATGGCCCACACCTCACCGATGAGCCGACGTCACGTGACGGTGACGTCAGACGTACCCTACGTACGTTTCACCGTAACTGGCTTCATCGGGGGCTCATCGGGGGCTCGTACCTCTTTCCATTGCTTTGGTTTAAGGGGACAAGATATATGTACCTATACCTATTTAGTATAGAGATCACCCACATCCTAGGGTTTATTAAGTATTAATAGAGAGGTATTTATAATTACACCTCCACTAAACACCCTATCACACCTCTCCGTCTTTTAAATATTTTTTGTATGTTTGTTTTATGTATGTGGTTTCTCCAAACAATTTATTTTAATCGGTTATAATAAAGTTAAGTTTTAATTAGGGTGTATTTCTTCTAGTGCCACACTAAAGGGATTCTTTCTTTCCTCTTACTCACTGTGCACATATTCCCTGTGAGCACCACCCTCCCAGCAATTGTTTGGATTACATTCCCTCCCTGCTTGAGCAGAGTTAAAATCTGCAGCTTCCAACTGCGTGCAGATTTCTTTTCTGTTAGCTATATAAATAAAGACATACACACATACACATGTAACACGTGTATACACACATGTAACACGTGTCCCCCTCTCAACCTCCCTTAGGACCAGTGTATGGGAGTGGGTGCATTACCTCGCTGTTGTCGTGGTCTTCCTGTAGGTTTACAGAAGGTCTGAGTTGTCTGTCAGATGGTAAAGAGACAGGAACAGGACTGGCTCGCTCAGGTCTCTGGGCTCTTCACAATGGTGTCAGCGCCTCCAGCTGTGCTGGATCCCACGGTGTGTAGGTGTCAGCCCCCATCACTACACATATACCTCCCTCCTGCCCAGGAACTGACACCAGAGGCAGAGGTATCTTGAAGGGTACTTTACTGCCGGGCATTCTGCCTCAGCTCTCCTAGCAGCATATATCACACCCCACTCGTCCCAGGCTGTTAAGACGGTGCACCTTCTTCCATAGTGTTCTGATCCAGGTGGTCTTTAGGCTAGGCAGCCTAGAGTGAGCAAGCTTACCCCGCCATGGGGAAGACTCATAGCTCCCACCTTGCTCACCCTTCTTCACCCTTGCCAGGGCTCAGAGAGGGACACCATCACCCTCCTTACTCCAGGAGGAGCAGGGGGCAAAGCTCACCTCCTCAAACCATGAGGTGCAGAGGCAGATTCTCTCCTAACTTTGGCTACTCCCATAGAGAGCTCTGGAAGGGGCGGGCTCATGGGCTGTACCCACCTACAAGGGGGCTGTACACCGGCCATGAGTCACCACCTACCTTCACTTTCAGTGGAAGCAGAAGGGGGGTCAATGGCCCATAGATGAACCTACTAATGCCTGGTTCTTAACAGGGCTTACATAGCAGATACACTATGTGGAGAGAAACAGGTACAGATGGACATACCCTGTTACATTCTCCCCTGGGTGAAAAATCCCAACGACCCTGCTTGGGTCCGAATTTACAGCTCCGTCTGTCATCCGTCAAAATCTTCTACCCAAACAGAATAAACGTTGGGTAATCCTGCTTCTTGACGTACCTCCGCTCTATCCTTATATAAGTCCCAATCATCCACTCCCCCATAATAGAACATATTAGGGACTCTGTTAAGAATTCTTTGTGACTTGTTTTCCGTTGTAGATAGTCAATAACAGCTAAGCGTAACCATTCCCGTCGGGGGTCATCTATTTCCTGCATAATTGGCTCAGGAACGTATGGGAAATAATACCCATGAGACTGTCAGAATCTAGCTCTTATAGCCCGGTCAGCTCGGCTTAACTTTACAATTTTTTTGCCCCTTCCCTTGCCAGGTAACACCCAAAACCCTGGGTCTTTTGGATTTGCCTTCCTATTCAGGCTGGGGGAACCTTTAGGGATGCTAACTCCCATCTTTATTTCCCTCTCTCGCCTAAAGAGAATCTCTGCCTTCTCATCAATGTTGAACGCTCCCTCCTCCCACCAATGATCTATGATGGGACCACCGCGTAATATGAACCGGGTGTATCTCAGTTCAGGGGCATAACCCTGGAATATGGGGTACCACCAGGGGCATGGTTCAGGAGATGTGGATTCAGATCCAGTATTAACAGATCTGGCCGGTACAGGGGACAAGGCAGTTGCTGACCCCAATGGGGAAGACACAAGGGACACCTCTGAGAGGGACCCTAAATGACTGAAAGGAGCCTCTACTTTCCGGCATCTTAATGTACCTAGAGTCAGATAGATCCCCTTCTGAGTCCGAACTCTCACTTAACCATCTCCCACTATCTATATCGTCAGGGAATTTTGTTAGTACAAACCCCTGCGCAGCGGGATCAATACATTTCACACCCTGAGAACTACACGTGGATGACGGGGCAGTGGTAGGGGCAGAGTGCACCTGGGAAAAGTCCTGTAAGTCCAGTACCGGGGCAGTCACAGGTGGGGTATTTAAAGCTAGGGCCATGGACTGGGACTCAAACACATCTTTAATGGGTGATACAGACCGGACTTCACTTCCCCTGTAACTGGGAGTGATGCCTTAACTGCTGCCAAGCGGTGTCCTTAACCTAGTCCAGCAGGGGGTGGCACCAGGGCCGGAACGTTCTTCTTTCCCTTAGCACAGGGACTCTTCTCTCTGAGGGCGACACCTTGTGGGGCCAGGTCCACACACACCGCTTCCGGGCCCAGCGGTGGGGCGACCAGCTCCGCAGGCGCCATCTTGGTGACATCACTCCAGGCCGCCATTCTCGCGAGACTTCCGGTCCAACCACCGGCCGGCGCCATTGAAGACGTCACTTCCGGTAAGACCGGAAGCTCGTCACCATGCTGCTGCCGGACAAGGCCGCAACCGGTGCTACCAGCGAGTAGGCCGCGACCGGCTCCGCTGCAATGGAAGAACAGGACGGCTCACCCACGGCAAGGTACGGGACGTCCTGCGTTGTCTCCGCAGGTGGTCGACGGACTCCGAAGTCGTCTGGAGCTGGGAATAGGTCTGAAGGTTCCGGAACCTCTGCATCCGCTGGAACAGATACTTCTGGACCGGAACTCATCTTGGCTGCGCAGGTAAGTGACGGTCTTTCCTCCGCAGGTCCAGCAGTGTATAAATCTTCCTCTAGGGGGGACACCTCTGCCAGGACGAGGGCAAGCCAATCGCCCGGGCGACCATACTTAGAGAGCCATCATGCTCTGCGGTCACCCGTGGACCCACCCCCGGACACCCCTGGGGCAGTCCACTTATCCCTATTGTCAGTCGGTACTGGTCCCAGGCCTGGGACCGATGGTACCAGCATCGTAGGCCGCAACTGCCGTTGTAGAGCGCATGGGCCCACAGCATACTCAGCAGCCGTGGTAGAGCGCGCGGGCCCACAGCATACTCCACAGCCGCGGTAGAGCGCGCGGGCCCACAGCATACTCCGCAGCCGCGGTAGAGCGCGCGGGCCCACAGCATACTCCGCAGCCGCGGTAAAGCAGGTAACATAAGGAGGCACCGGACCACCGAAGCCTCCGGCCGCACTCACAAGGGCGCATGGGCCCACAGCATCCATGGTGGAAGGGAACTGAAACGAGGCCGCACCGGTCGGGGTAACGGCTCGCTCTGGCAATAGGCACGTCTCTGCAGGCACTGGGCTAGCCGGCCGCAGATAAAAAGTGCCACGGTGTTGGTACCGCGCTTCTAGGCTGAAAGGCCCTCCAGGCAGGCGACAATGGGCACATAAGCAACGTAGATGGTAGCTTCCTCCCACTCTTACCACAAGGCAGCCGCCTGGGAGAGAGTAGTTAGCTGCCTCCAGATCAGCAAGTTCGATAGAGGCAGCCATCCTAGTACACTGAAGCCTCACTTGTAGTCAGAAGCTCTTCTCTCTTCCTTTGCTCTCAGTAGAATGGCTCTGGGGTCCGCTCTGCAGACTCCTCCCATCCCTCACAACAGAATCGATTGGCTGCTCCTCAACAGCTCCTCCCCTGGGTGAATCTCAGAGGTGGGGCTACGATCAATGGCGTGACTTGGCTCTGGCCTAGGACAATCAGCTCGCTGGGCGGTACCCTCCACTTGGCGCCGAAAGCTTGCAACTTAGTCTTGCAACTTTCTGCGAATTTGCACTGCAGCCCACGCGGTCCCATTTTCTTGGCCGGAGCGCCATCTTGGACTTCAGTACCCACGCGCACGCACGCGGTGGACGCCATCTTTAGAATCTGGAACAAGCACTAACCCAAGGCTAGAGCTCTGCCCCTCGAACATGTACTAACACCGGGATAATACCATGTCCCACAATTCACGTACACGAACTGCTGGAGAAGGGTATCCACATTCCCTGGTAACTTGCCCTCAGGGTACGCCCCAAGACAGTCTCTTTTGGCAAGGGTCTGGGCTGATCCCCTGCCTGGTGCTGCTTCAGAGAGGGACTCCCCCCTTCCTTAACTCGGCTGGGTGCCCAAGGTCCCTGGTGTAGTTTCATAGGCCTGGCCCCTTGCTGATGCTGCCTGCTCTTAAAAGCCTGTCCTGTCACATCTCAGCAGCGCCATCAAATGTAACACGTGTCCCCCCCACCCCCCAACCTCACTTAGGAGCCAGTGTGTGGAAGTGGGCGCATTACCACACTGGTATGGTGCTATACCTGTTGGTGCGCAGGAGGTCTGGGTTGTCTGCCAGATAATATGAGACAGGAACAGGACTGGTTCGCACAGGTCTCGGTTCCTCATGGTGGTGTCAGCGCCTCCAGCAGTGATGGATCCCACGGAGTGTAGGTGTCAGCCCCCATCACTGCACAATTACCTCCCTCCTGCCCAGGAACTGACACCAGAGGGAGAGGTATCTTGAAAGGTATCTTATTGCAAGCCCTTAATAGCTGTGAACATTATTTCTCCCATGAGTAAATATAAAGAGCAAGAACCCAATAGAAGCACTCACTACCCTATATGAATGTTACTGAATGAGTTAAAATAAATGTTTAATGATATCAGATTAAAAAATTGGGGGTTAAAAATCCAAGGATTGGACACACACAGTATAATCCTATGTCGGGTGCTTAGGGCACTCTGGATAATACACAGATTGTAACAAATGAGTGGAATTAGATCCATGTCTCAGAGAGAGCTGATGCGCAGCTTACCCCCCTAGTCTGGTGTTTCTTGAAGCAGCAGCGATAGGACGAGAGTAAACGATGGACTGCCAGTGCAGGTAGTGCAGCCCCTAGTGATATGATAAGGCTACAGACAGGTATTGAGTGCCTTGGGAATCACGTAAGGATATGAGGGCACCACACTGTACCAGTACCCTCCATGCACTGGTACAGGGCAAATAGATTGACTGTGCAGAACCTGCCAATGCTAAATAGCTGCCACTAGTATACCAACAACATTGGGGTGTTCAAGTGGTTTAATAGCATAACTGTACCAACAAAGCGGTGTGGCTAGTGGGTATGCCTGTGCCCATATTAAGGAATGGGCTCAACCGCCAGGTACGCTGCTAAAGCTAATGTAGGAAGGGAACCTAGGGAGGAAAACACTATAGCTAAGTCCCTGTAGTGGTACCCAGTAAGAGAAGTATATCCCCTGCAAAGCATCGGTGTGGCAGTGTGTATGCCGTGTCCATATTAATAAATGGACTCGGACCGTGCACAGCAGAGGTGACAATCTAACACAAACTCGTCCTCACATACTGTGTCCCAGTGACACCGGTACTCCTGCTTACAATCATTCAACCTAGCTGTAGCGGGGTGTTTCAATGATATTACCATTATTTCTCCCAATAAGATGTATGGTGTGGGTATTGGGAGTGGGAGAGGGGTCCCGCTCGAGACGTTGGTAACTCGTGGCCATTAGTGGCGGACACCTTACTGCCCGTTGAAGTAAATTAGATCACTGCTTAGTAGACATGGGAAATAATGTCCCCACCGCAGAATGACAAACCCTTTTGAACCATTGGGTTCAGGGAACAATGGGACGAACCAACCACTGACCCCCTGCTCCTAACTGGGAGAATCCCGGGGCGGCCATATATACAGTATATCCATATTACCAGCACATGCAAAGGATTCTGGGAGAGATACTCAGGGAGGGAGAGGTCAGACATTACTCACCATATACAGGCAGGGACACTGTGTATTGTAGCTGACCTTTATCCGTCTGTATCTGCGCGGTGTATTTACCCTGGTCTGAGGTCACGAGGTCAGAGATCTGTAACGACCCGTCTGGGAGCGGTGACGCCCGGGAGAAGTTCTGTGCCCCCGGTACCTGTGTATTAGTACTCGGGCTGTAGAAGAAGATTAGGTTCCGAGAGTCCAGCACTGACCCTTTATACCAGGAGACGCCGAATACTGTCCCAGTGACCCCGGTGACCTTCAGGGTGACATTCTGTCCGACCGCCGGACTCTCAGGGACCCGCTGAATAATGAATTCACTGGTCACCTCCATCCAAAAACTGAGGAGAACTGCAAGAGAGACAGGAGCGTGAGGAGCGCAGGCACCGCTCTAATACAGGGAGCGCAGGCACCTCTCTAATACAGAGAGCGCAGGCATCTCTCTAATACAGGGAGCGCATGCACCTCTCCAATACAAGGAGCGCAGGCACCGCTCTAATACAGGGAGCGCATGCACCTCTCCAATACAAGGAGCGCAGGCATCTCAATACTGTAATTTTATTTATTTATTTATAAAATGTGTTACCAGGAAGTAATACAGTGAGAGTTACCTCTCGTTCTCACGCATGTCCTGGGCGCAGAGTAAAACAAATAATACATGGTTACAAATACAGTTACATAAATGAGCAGGGTATATATTATATACAAGACATTGCATGCATAGATAAATAAATATATTTTATGAGCGTATGAAAAAGTTACAGACCAGATTAAAGTGTGAGACAGCCTTAGATTTGAAAGAACTTAAACTGGTGGTGGATGTGAGAGTCTCTGGTAGGTTGTTCCAGTTTTGGGGTGCACGGTAAGAGAAGGAGGAGCGGCCGGATACTTTGTTGAGCCTTGGGACCATGAACAGTCTTTTGGAGTCTGTTATGGAACAAGAGCCACATTTCTGACTCACCCCCCTCTCTCCTTTGCAGTTTCTGCCTGTCAGAGTTTATTCCCAGCTGCATGGAGTCTGCAGACACATACTGTGCCTGTGTGGCTTGCAACAATGTTGCACTCCTTGCCTGCGAGCATGAAATCAGTGAGCTGCTACAGCAGTCTCTGAGATCCTCACCAGAATGGGCTAGTCTGCCCCCCCTCCTGTTTGTTCAGACATGGTCTGCCCCTAGACTTTTCCTTTACCCACACTGCCCCTCACTTCCTTTTCAACCCTGGAGACAGTGAGTAAAGAACCTTTTTCTGTTTATAACCCTTGGTGAGGCCATCTCTTTTTACCGGTTCCTAACTAATAATCACCAATACACACCATCCACAAGCATCTGTACCCTGCTACCTTTTCCCAATAAAGTGGAGGAAATATTACAGGACTTGGAGTGATTTAAAAGGGAACTGTGTTAATGCTATCGGGAGCCATTCATACCAACGTGCCCTGGCTTCAGAATAGTAAAAAGAGGACCGTGTGCCTTGGGAAATACACACAGAGGAGCTGCTACCCACAGCCTTTATGCTAAAGATACAAGCGAGCAGCTTACGTAGCAAATATATAAACAGCAGTCTCTCACCACATTGCACAAGCACGTTGCTACACAGAGCCACAAGCCTCTACACAGCAAACTACCACAGCTTTATGCAAAGACAGTGAGCAGCCTTACTTTGCTAATACTACACAAAGGAATCACACAGCAGCTACTACTCAAAGACTTTATGCTATACAGAATAGTCTCTGCACCCCAGGACAAGCAGCAGCTTCACTCTGCCAGACAGGGCAGCAAGCTTTATACAGCAAACTGCACACAGCCTTGCAACTAACAGTGCTTCTCTCACAATACCTAATTGCCTTTTTCTCTGTCTGAGTCCACCCGCTGCCCAGCCCCACAGTGAGGAGCCAACGGACATCTGTAAGTACAGCTACCCCAACGCTGCACGCTGCAGGACACCGCTCGGCATCATCTGAGACAGACGCCCATCGCTGACAGGTAAAAGACCGCACGCCACACGCACTGGCAAAGGCCTACACACACCTACAGCATGGCAGAACTCAGAGCCTCACCAGACATCACGCAGGAAAGCGATCTCTCAGATACAGAGACCGCTGCGCATCTGCAACAGGCGCAGGCAGGCGCAAGGCCTAAACGGACAGTCACACTGACACAAAAGGCCCGCGAAAAATATGAGAGCGACATTGAAGCACACCGCGAAAGGTTAGAGAAGGCCTGGGAGGACACTGGTCGTGAAATATGTAACGTTGCAAGCACTAGTGATCAGGAGAAACAAATTAGGCAAGCTATAGCCCAATTGAGGTCAAGTCACAAACGTTACCAAATGCTGTCACAAACATATCTCGCCTACCTAAAAAGAATTAACACAGAGGAAAGCCTCAGCGAACGCGACCAGCAGGAGGCAACTGACCTGGAGCGTGACGGCTTCGTGCAGACCACTATTACTGAGGCCGAAGACCAGAGAAAGGACCTTTTGCTGGAAACTGCATCGCAGCGCTCAAGCACATCCAGACACTCATCAAGGTCAGCAAGATCAGTGCAATCTCACGCGTCTAGCGCAAGCGCGAGCGCTACCAAGGCGCGAGCCGCCGCAGAGGCCGCACGTGCCAGGGCTGAATATAGTCGCAGAGAGGCAGCCGTAAGGACAGAAAGCGCGCATAGAAGAGGAGGAGCAGAATGCCGCTGCCAACGCCGCCGCCGCTGCCACCGCCGCCGCTGCCACCGCCGCCGCTGCAAATGCCGCCGCTGCCGCGGCGCGTAGAAAGGCCGAATTGGACGCGGATCTAGAGGCACTAAATCAAGAGAAGGAAGCCGCCGCCGCTATAGCCCAAGCCGAAGTCCTAGAAGCAGCCGCGCAACAGGACGGCGGGGAGCAACCGTACAGACGGATTGCCTCAGAGGATCCGGCCCGACGCACTGAAGACTACGTAAGGAGCCTCTTCAGCGTAAACACCAGCGCACCATCTCAACACGGATGGAGCGACTCCACAGATACCGAAGACTCGCTAGGACCACGAGGAGAAGATGCTGCTCCGTCAATGGTACATGCTGCCTGGGATAGCCACAGCCGCAACAGTGATCAACACGCCAGAGCGCACACGGATGCACCACAACAGGCTCGTAATCCAGGTACACCCACGCGGGAGAAAACAGCCCCTCACACTGGCCAGCAGCCATCACGCGTCCACGCCAAGGAAGAGGCGACCGCACAGACCGTCCCAGCAACTACCTCAGAACGGGGCAAACGCGCCGACGTCTCAGGTCTGACAGACATAGCCAAGTACATGATCCGGCGCGACTTGGTGCACGCAGGACTCATCAGCTTCGACGACCGCCCTGAGAACTACCGGACGTGGAAGTTCACGTTCAAAGACGCAATCGACAGCTTGGACTTCTCAGCAAGGGAAGAGC
>WSYH01002214.1:18580-35472 GCA_036426205.1 Ascaphus truei | reverse complement strand
CGCAACAGTGATCCACACGCCAGAGCGCACACGGATGCACCACAACAGGCTCGTAATCCAGGTACACCCACGCGGGAGAAAACAGCCCCTCACACTGGCCAGCAGCCATCACGCGTCCACGCAAAGGAAGAGGCGACCGCACAGACCGTCCCAGCAACTACCTCAGAACGGGGCAAACGCGCCGACGTCTCAGGTCTGACAGACATAGCCAAGTACATGATCCGGCGCGACTTGGTGCACGCAGGACTCATCAGCTTCGACGACCGCCCTGAGAACTACCGGACGTGGAAATTCACGTTCAAAGACGCAATCGACAGCTTGGACTTCTCAGCAAGGGAAGAGCTCAACCTGTTAGTTAAGTTCTTGGGGAACGTATCCAGGGAGCAAGCGCAGAGACTTCGGACGGCAAACGCACATCAACCCCAAGTAGGTCTGGACCTAGTGTGGGAAAGGCTAGAAGAGACCTATGGCAGCCCTGAAGCAGTCGAGGATTCACTCTTCAAAAGAATCGAGAGCTTCCCCAAGATCACGAGTAAAGACTACTCGAAGTTACGAGATCTTGGAGACCTGCTGCAAGAACTGGAGTCCGCAAGGAAAGACCATTCCTTAATAGGTCTCAACGCCCTAGATTCAGCTCGTGGAGTGAGACCCATCCTGGAGAAGCTACCCTTCAACCTCCAAGAAAGGTGGCTTTCACAAGGTTCCAAATACAAAAGGGAGAAGCAGGTTGTCTTCCCCCCATTCTCATTCTTCGTGAGCTTCATCTGCGAAGCGGCAAAGACAAGAAACGACCCCAGCTTCATCTTAGGTGCGCAAACCACATCCAGCGCCAGCCACCCGAGGAACGAAAGGTCAACAGCAAGGTGCAAGGACTCCAGAACACCCATCTCGGTCCACAGGACGGACGTGCCCCCTACGACCCACGCGAGTCCCAGCCAGACGGCCGACAGGGACAAAAAACCAAGGGACCTTAACAAAGAATGCCCTATCCACAAAAAGCCGCATCCACTTAACAAGTGCTTCGGATTCAGGATGAAACCCATAGAGGAGCGAAAGAACCTACTCAGGGAATGGGGAGCCTGTTTCAAATGTTGTGCTTCCACAACTCATTTATTCAAGGACTGCAAAGAAGCTATGAAATGCACAGAGTGCGATAGCGACAGGCACATAGCCGCTCTACACCCGGAAGCTACGAAGCCCAAAGCAAGCAAAGCCCCTAACACTCCGACAAAGCAGGGCGGGGAGGAAGAAGTGGGAGACACCCCCCCCCCGACGTCAGTAGCATCCAAATGCACAGAAGTATGCGGAGAAGGAAACGACGGTAGATCTTGCTCTAAAATATGTCTGGTAGCAGTGCACCCAGAGGGACAACCCCAAAGAGCCAAACGGATGTATGCAATCATCGACGACCAGAGCAACCGATCGCTGGTCAGGTCAGAATTCTTCGATATGTTCAACATACAAGACAGTACTTCTCCTTACACTCTCAGAACGTGCGCAGGGCGAATGGAGACTACAGGGAGAAGAGTGAATGGCTACACCATATGCTCAATAGACGGCAAAGTGAGCATGCCCCTTCCCACACTCATCGAGTGCAATCACATGGCGGAAGATAGGACTGAGATCCCCACGCCAGACGTGGCGCGACATCATCCCCATCTAAAAACCATTGCCGATCATATCCCACCTCTAGACGAAGATGCCCAGATCCTGCTGCTACTTGGCAGAGACATCATGAGAGCACACAAGATCCGCGAACAGCGAAATGGGGACCACAACGGCCCAAGCGCTCAAAGGCTCGATCTAGGATGGGTGGTAGTGGGAGAAGTATGCATAGACAGGATACGAGGACCCGACAACGTAGGCGCCCTACAGACGAACTTGTTGGAAAACGGTCGTATATCCCACTTCAAACCTTGTCCGAACCACTTTCAGGTCCACGAGAAGCTCGAGACCAAAAGGAACTACGGAGACGCGCCTGTGGCAAGAAAATACCCCAATGACCTAGGGAGTACAGTGTTCCAGACAACAAAGGACGACGACAAACAGGCGCCATCAATGGAAGACAAAGAATTCTTGAGGTTAATGGATAAGGAGCTCTTCAAGGACGAATTGGGCAGTTGGGTGGCCCCACTACCTTTCCGCTCGCCAAGAAGACGCCTCCCAAACAACAGAGACCATGCTATGTCTAGGCTCGCTTCGCTCCGCCGTAACCTACAAAGGAAACCGGAGACCAAGGAACACTTTGTGGCCTTCATGCAAAAAATCTTCCACAGTGGCCATGCAGAGTCGGCGCCCCCACTGAAAGAAGGCGAAGAATGCTGGTACCTCCCGTCGTTTGGCGTCTACCACCCCCAGAAACCTGGCCAAATCCGAGTGGTATTCGACTCCAGTGCCCAGCATCAGGGAGTCTCCCTAAACGATGTTCTCCTCACCGGGCCGGATCTGACAAACAGTCTTCTGGGAGTGCTGATCCGCTTCCGCAAGGAACCTATCGCTGTAACCGCAGACATTCAACAGATGTTCCACTGCTTCCTTGTGCGAGAAGACAACCGTAACTACCTAAGATTCCTGTGGTACCAAGATGACGACGTAGAAAAAGAAATCACGGAGTTCCGCATGAAAGTACATGTCTTCGGGAACAGCCCATCACCTGCAGTGGCAGCCTACGGCCTCAGAAGAACGGCCCAAGACGGAGAAGCAGAGTTCGGGAAAGACGCCAGGAGCTTCGTCGAAAGAGACTTCTATGTGGACGACGGATTAAAATCAGTTCCCACCGAAGAAGAAGCCGTAGATCTACTCAAGAGGACACAAAAGATGTTAGCGAAGGCCAACCTAAGGTTGCACAAAATAGCTTCCAACAGTGCCACAGTGATGAAGGCGTTCCACGCAGATGATCAAGCACCAGATCTCAAGAATTTGGATCTGGGGACCGACACGCCTCCCATACAGCGGAGCCTGGGGATAAGCTGGAATCTTAAAACAGACACCTTTACGTTCCAGGTAGCCATCGAAGAAAAACCCTTCACACGTCGCGGAGTCCTGTCCACCGTTAACAGTCTCTACGACCCGCTAGGATTCGTGGCTCCTGTCACTATACAAGGGAAGTCCCTCCTCACAGAAATGTCCTTCGAAAAACAAGAATGGGACACCCCACTACCTCCAGAAAAACGGAAAGAGTGGGAAACGTGGAAACACTCCTTGAAGGCCCTCGAGCAACTTCAAATCCCACGCCCCTATTCACCTATATCTCTCACCGCCGCACACATCAAAGAGCTTTGCGTGTTCTCAGATGCCTCCACCAAAGCTATAGCAGCGGTGGCCTACCTAAAAACCACGGACGTGGATGGAAGTTGCCACATCAGGTTCATCCTTGGCAAAGCTAAGCTGGCGCCACAACCTGACCATACTATACCCAGACTCGAGCTGTGTGGTGCAGTGCTAGCAGTAGAACTGGCGGAGCTTATCGAGAATGAGATGGACAGCAAACCAGATGCCGTCAAACTCTACACAGATAGCAAGGTGGTACTGGGATACATCTACAATAAGAAAAGGAGATTCTACGTATACGTAGCTAACCGCGTAGAAAGAATCAGGAAGTCAACCCAACCAGAACAATGGCACCACGTGCCCACAGAGCAAAATCCCGCAGATCACGCCACCAGATCAGTACCCGCATCTCAACTGCAGAATACGTCGTGGCTCACAGGGCCAATGTTTCTTGCGCAGCCTGCGGAAACGCTACCAACCCCAGTTGACGATTTTGAACTCGTGGATCCCGAAAAGGATACGGAGATAAGGCCCCTACAAGTATCCGTGGTACTCACCAATGTATCGCACAAAAACGCATTCGGATCACATCGATTCCAACGCTTCTCAAAGTGGACGGCCCTTCTGCGAACAGTAGCCCATCTCGGGCATATAGCCTCCTCCTTCCGCCAGACACCAGACGGTAAAACTACCGGTTGCCACGGCTGGCACATCTGCAAAGAGCTGCGTACCGTAGAGGAAATTACAAAGGCTAAGGAAACTGTTCTCAGTCATGTTCAAAGAGAAACATATGCGGAAGAGATCAATTGCATTCGCGGAAAGAAGAGTGTTAACAAAAACAGTCCACTTTGGAAGTTGAATCCCTTCATCGACAAAGACGGCCTCATGAGAGTAGGAGGCCGCCTCAATAAGACCCATTACAGAGACTATCCTTCTAATGCCCAAATCGGACTGTGATGGGGAAAAACTGGTTACCAGTGCCGTGGACTTTTAAGAGACATTGTGGTGCGTCAAGCTAACCAAGAGCTGCGCACCCACCTGGCTTCCCTTACTGGAAGGCCTGGCCAAAGGACTTTGATGCCAGTGGTACCAGCCGGTATCACATTGCTATGGAAATATGGAGCTTTGCAGTATATTGTTATGTTGTATGTATTGCACATATGTTCCACATAGCTTGCCATATAGTGGTATCTACAGATACCAGACGGGGAGTGTTATGGAACAAGAGCCACATTTCTGACTCACCCCCCTCTCTCCTTACAATCGTGGTGATAGCCGGGCACCAGAAACAGCCTCAAGGCCGGTTACTGACAGTATACAAATGTTTGTTTGGTGCAAAACCCTGAAAAGTCCCGAAGGACTGGCCCAACGATAACGACCCACAAGAGACCTGGGTACTAAGTTACTGGGGGTCGAGCCATTGGCCATGATCGACTATTCGGGAAAGGCGTGGGGGCTGGAAGGCAAACCATCTTGGTGTCATGGGGATGCTAACCTACCCATCTTATTTCCCCTCTCTCGATTTTCCCGCCCTAAAGGAATCTCTGCCTTCTGCATCAAATTTTGAACGCTCCCCCGCACCACTCAATGACTATATGGGACCAAACCGCGTAATATGAACCGGGTGTAGCTCACGTTCAGGGGCATAACCCCTGGAATTGGGGTACCACCAGGGCATGTTCAGGAGATGTGGGATTCAGATCCGTATTAACAGATCTGGCCGGTAACAGTGACCAAATTGCTTTGCTGGACCCCCATGGGGAAGACCAAGGGACACCTCTGAGAGGACCCTAAATGACTGAAGGAGCCTCTCTGTTCCAGGCATCTTAATGTACCTTAGAGTCAGATAGAAAAAAAAAAAAAATTTCCCCTTCTGGTCCAACTTCTCACTTAACATCTCCCACTATCTATCGTCGAGGGAAATTTTGTATAACAAACCCCTGCGCCAGCGTGCTCAATACATTTTCAACAACAACCCGTAGAACTACACGTGGATGACGGGGCAGTGGTAGGGGCAAGTGCACCTGGTAAAAGTCCTGTAGAGTCCTACCCGGGCGCAGTCCAGGGGGTTATTTACAGCTAGGACCATGGACTGGGACTCACACCCATCTTTATGGGTGATAAACGACCTTACTTCACTTCCCCTGTAACTCTGGAGTGATGCCTTACTGCTCCAAGTCGGTGTCCTTAACCTAGTCCAGCAGGTGGAGTGCACCCAGGGCCGGACGTTCTTTTTCCCTTAGCACAGGAACTCTTCTCTCCTGAGGGCAGCCCTTTTGGGCAGGTCCACACACACCCACCCCCCCCGCTTTCCTGGCCCCTGGTGGGTGCGACCAGCTCCGCAGGCGCCCTCTTGGTGACAACTCCAGGCCGCATTCTCGCGAGACTTCCCCCCACGTGTACCAACCACCGGCCGGCGCCATTGAAACGTCACTTTCCGTGTAATACCGGAAGCTCCACCAAATGGGCTTCTGCAGGCGGTACAAGGCGTCTCAACCGGTTCTACCAGCGGTAGGACCGCAACCGGCTACTCGCTGCCATGAGAACGGACGTGCTCCACCCACGGCCGAAGGTAACGACGTCCTGTCGTTGTCTCCCAGCATTGGTCCGACGGAGCTCCGACTGGTCTGGAGCTGTTGTGTAAATAGGTGCAAGTTTCCGAACCTCTGCGTCCGCTGAACAGATACTTCTGGAGACTCGGAAACTCAATCTTGTGCGCGCAGGTAAGTGCGGTCTTTTCCTCCGCAGTTTCCAAGCAGTGTAAATCTTCTCTAGGGGGCACACCCTCTGCCAGGACGGGCGTCAAGCCCACATCCCCCGGCCGACCATACGTAGAGAGCCATCATGCTCTGCGGTCACTCGTGGGACCCACCCCCGGACACCCCTGGGCATCCACTTTATCCTATTGTCAGTCGGTACCTGGTCCCATGTCTGGGACCGATGTACCGACATCTTAAGCCCGCAACTGCCTTGTAGAGGCGCATGGGCGCACGCATACTCAAGCAGCCGTGGTAGTAGCGCGCGGGCCCCAGCATAACTCCACAGCCGCGGTAACTGCGCGGGCCCACACGCATACTCCCCAGCCGCGTTAGAGCGCGCGGTGCCCACAGCATACTCCGCAGTCCGCGGTATGAGCGCTTCGGGCCCCAAGCATACTCCTGCGCCCTCTGCGTTGAGCTGCGTCGGCCACCATACTTTTGCAGCTCCGTAGGCGCTGAGGCGCCGCGGCCCACAGCATACTCGTGGCAGCCGCAAAAAGGCGCGCGGCCCCACAGCATATTCCGCAGGCCCGGTAGAGCCGCTGCGGCCCCACAGCATACTACCGCAGCCGCGGTAACGCGCGGGCCCACAGCTTACTCGTGCAGCCGCGGTTAGAGCGCGCGGGAGCCGCACACATCCTCGCAGCCGCGGTAGATCGCGCGGGCCCATAGCATACTTCTCGCAGCGCGTATGAAACGCCTCGTGCCCACACTACTCCGCACCCGCAGACAGATAGAGCGCGCGGGCCCACAGCATAACTCACGCTAGCCCGGCGGTAGAGCGCGCGGGTCCCACAGCATACTCGGCAGCCGCGGTAGATCCGCGGCGGTACCCACAGCATACTCCGCAGCCTCGGTAGAGCCGCGGAGCCCCACAGCATACTCCGCCAGCCGCGGTAGAGCCGCGGCATGGGCCCACAGCATACTCCGCAGCCGCGGTAGAGCCGCGCGGCCCAGCAATACTCCGCAGGACCGCGGTAGAGCGCGCGGGCCCACAGCATACTCGGCGCCTCGGTAGAAGCGCGCGGGCCCACAGCATACTCCGCAGGCCGTGGTAGAGCTGCGCGGGCCCACAAGCATACTCCGCAGATCCGCTCCGGCATAACCCTGCCGGAAGCGCGCGGGCCCACAGCATACTCTCGCAGCCAGGTAGGCGCTCGGGTACAGAAACGGCCGAAGCGCCGCTGGCCCACAGCATACTCCGCAGCCGTGTAAGCGCGCGGCCCCACAGCCATCTCCAGCAGTCCGCGGTAGAGCGCGCGGGCCCACAGCATACTCTCCGCCATGGTCGTTAAGCAGTAACGAAAGTAGGGCCCGGACCACCGAAGCCTCCTGCCGCACGCACAAGGGCCATGGGCCACACGCATTCCATGGTGGAAGGGAACTGGAAAACGAGCGCCGCAACCGTCGGGTTAAACGGCTCGCTCTGGCAAAGGCACGTCTCTGCAGGCACTGGCTATCCGGCCGCATATAAAATTGCCACGGTGTTGGTACCGTACCATTGAACCTAAAGTGGGAAAGGGAAAAAATGCCCTATCCCACAGGGCGCTGACAGGAGGATTAGTCCGGGTGGTCGGAGACGCGAAATAGGGGGAGCAAAAAGTTTCATCGGAAGGGAGAAAGAATCGGAATATAGGTTTAGCTGAAGCTCGAGGGTGGCCTAGCAACGTAGAGTGCTTCTCCATCTTACCCCACAAGGCAGCCGCCTGGGAGAGAGTAGTTAGCTGCGCTCCAATCAGCAGTTTATCGAAGGCAGCCATCCTAGTACACTGAAGCCTCACTTGTGTCAGCTCTTCTCTCTTCCTTCTGTTTCTCTCAGTAGAATGGCTCTGGGTCCGCTCTGCAGACCTCCTCCCATCCCTCACAACCTAGATCGATTGGCTGCTCCATCAACAGCTCCTCCCCTGTGGAATCTCAAGGTTGGGGCTAGAACGATCAATGGCGTGACTTGGGCTCTGGACTAGGACAATCCCTCGCGGGCGGTACCCTCCACTTGAGCGCCGAAATCTTGCACCTTAGTCCTTGCACTTTCTGCGAATTTGCACTGCAGCCACGCGGTCCATTTTCTTGGCGAGACGCCATCTTGGACTGTCGCGTACCCCACGGCGCACGCACGCGTGTGGCGCCATCTTTAGAATCTGGACCAAGCACTAACACTCCAAGGCTAAGCTCTGCCGCCTCGAACATTTACTAACACCGGGATAATAATACCATGTCCCACAATTCACACTACGAACTGCTGGAGTAAGGTATCCACATTCCCCTGGTAACTTGCCCTCAGGTACGCCCCAAGGACAGTCTCTTTTGGCAAGTGGTCTGGGGCTGATCCCCTGCTGTGTGCTTCTATCAGAGAGGGACTCCCCTCCTTCCCTTAAACTTCGTGGGTGCCCAAGGTCCCTGGGTGTAGTTTCCATAGGCCTGGCCCCTTCTGATGCTGCCTGCTCTTAAAGCCTGTCCTGTCACATCTCACAGCGCCACATCACATGTAACACGTGTCCCCCCCCCCCACCCCAACCGTCCCTTTAGGAGCCAGTGGTGGAGATGGGCGCATTACCACACTGGTATGGTGCTATACTGTTTGGTGCGCAGAGTCCTGGTTGTCTGCCAGATAATATGACAGGACAGGACTGGTTCGCACAGGTCTCGGTTCCTCATGGTGGTGTCACGCCTCCGCATCAGATGATCCCACGGTGTATGTGTTCCATCCCCCCATCACTAGCACAATTACCTCCCTCCTGCCAGGAACTGACACCAGAGGGAGAGGTATCTTAAAGGTTCTATTGCAAGCCCTTAATGCTGTGAACTCTTATTCTCCCTGAGTCAATACTAAATAGGCAAGACCCAATAGAAAAGGCAACCTTCCCCTACCCATATTGAATGTTAACTGATAGTTAAAATAAATGTTTAATGATATCATATGTTAAAACATGGGGGTTAAAAATCCAAGGATTGGACACACACAGTATAATCCTATGTCGGGTGCTTAGGCACTCTGGATAATTACACAATTTGTAACAAATGATGGAATTAGATCCAGTTTCCTCAGAGAGCTCGAAGTGCGCAGCTTACCCCCCTAGTCTGTGTTTCTTAGAAGCAGCAGCGATAGGACGAGAGTAACGATGACGTGCCAGTGCATGTATGCAGCCCCTAGTGATACTGATAAGGCTACAGACAGGTATTGATGCCTTGGGAAATACGTAAGATATGAGGGCACACAACTTTACCTTACCCTCCATGCACTGGTTGACAGGCAAAAGATTTGACTGTGCAAACCTTGCCAAAATGCTAAGATAGCTCCACTAGTTACCAACAACTTGGGGTTGTTAAGTGGTTTATATAGCATAACGCTGTACAACAACGCGTGTGGCTAAGTGGGTATGCCCTGTGCCCGATATTAGGAATGGCTCAACCCGCCAGGTACAGCTGCTAAAGCAATGTAAGGAAGGACCTAGGGGGACAAAGACATATAGCTATCCCTGGTAGGGTACCCCTAAGAGAAGTATAGTTCCCCTGCAAAGCATGCGTGTGCAGTGGTTATGTCCTTGTCGATATTAAAATGGACTCGGACCCGTGCACAGCAGAGGTGGAACATCTAACACAAACTCGTCCTCACATACTGTGGTCCCATGACACCGGTAACTCTCTGCTTACATTCATTCAACCTAGCTGTAAGCGGGGTGTTCAATGATATTAACCATATTTCTCCCAATAGGTATGGTGTTGGGTATTGGGAGTGGGAGAGGGGTCCCGCTCGGCGACGTTGTAACCTACTTGGCCATAAGTGTCGGACACCTACGGCCCGTTGAACGTTAATTAAGATTCACGGCTTTAGTATACACTGGGAAATAATGTCCCCACCGCAGAATGAACCCAAACCTTTTGAACCCATGGTTTCATGGACATGGGACGAACCAACCACTGACGCCCCTTCTCTAACTGGAGAATCCCGGGGCGGCCATATATACCGTATATTCCATCTTACCAGCACTGCAAATGATTCTGGGAGAGATCTCAGGGGGGAGAGGTCAGACATACTCACCATATACAGGCAGGGACACTGGTGTATTACTGACCTTTATAATTAGTGCCGTCGTAATCTTGCGCGTGTATTTTACCCCTGGTCTGAGGTCACACAGTCAAGATCTGTAACGACCCTTGGGAGCGTGACAGAAAGAGGAACAAACCGGGGAGAGAGCGAGAATTCGTGCCCCCGGTACCTGTGTATTAGTACTCGGGCTTTATTGGTAGAGAAGAGATTAGGTTCCGAGAGTCCAGCACTGACCCTTTATACCAGGAGACGCCGAATACTGTTCCCCATTGACCCCGGTGACCTAGCAGGGTGACATTCTGTCCGACCGCACGGACTCTCGGACCCGCTGAAAATGAATTCACTGGTCACCTCCATCCAAAAACTGAGGAGAACTGCAAGAGAGACAGGAGCGTGAGGAGCGCAGGCACCGCTCTAATACAGGGCGCAGGCACCCTCTATAAGAGCGCGCAGGCATCTCTCTAATACAGGGGAGCGCTTCACCTCTCAATACAAGTGAGCGGCAGGCAGGCCACCGCTCTAATACAGGGAGCGCATGCACCTCCTCCAATACAAGGAGCGCAGGCATCTCAATACTGGTAATTATTTATTTATTTATAAAATGTGTTACCGGAAAGTAATACAGTGAGAGTTACCTCTCGTTCTCACGCATGTCCTGGGCGCAGTGTAAAAACAAATATACATGGTTACAAATACATTTACATAAATGAGCATGGGTAATATATTATACAAGACATTGCATGCATAGATAAATAAATATATTTTATGAGCGTATGAAAAAGTTACAGACCAGATAAAGTGTTAGACGCCTTAGATTTGAAAGAACTTAAACTGTGGTGGGATGTGAAGTCTCTGGTAGGGTTGTTCCAGTTTGGGGTGCAACGGTAAGAGAAGGTAGGAGCGGCCGTATACTTTGTTGAGTCCTTGGGGACCATGACAGTCTTTTGAGTCGTGTATGGAACCAGAGCCAACATTTCTGACTCACCCCCCTCTCCTTCTTTGCAGTTTCTGCCTGTCAAGTTTTATTCCCAGCTGCTGAGTCTGCAGACACATACTGTGCCGTGGTGCTTTGCACAATTTGCACTCCTTGCCTGCGAGCATGAAACAGTGAGCTGCTACAGCAGTCTCTGAGATCCTCACCAGAATGGGCTAGTCTGGCCCCCCCTCCTGTTTGTTCAGACATGGTCTGCCCCTAGACTATTTTCCTTGACCCACACTGCCTCACTTCACTTTTCATCAACCCTGGAGACAGTGAGTAAAGAACCTTTTTCTGTTTATACCCTTGGTGAGGCCATCTCTTTTTACCGGTTCTAAACTAATAATCACCAATACACACCTCCACAAGTTCTGTACCCTGCTACCTTTTCCCAATAAAGTGGAGGTACATATTACAGGACTTGGAGTGATTTAAAAGGGAACTGTGTTATGCTATCGGGAGCCATCATACCAACGTGCCCTGGCTTCAGAATAGTAAAAAGAGGACCGTGTGCCTTGGGAAATACACACAGATGAGCTGCTACCACAACCTTTATGCTAAGATACAAGCGAGCAGCTTACCTAGCAAATATATAACAGCAGCAGTCTCTCACCACATTGCACAAGGCACGTTGCTACCACAGACCACAAGCCTCTACACAGCAAACTCCACAGCTTTGCAAAGACAGTGAGCAGCCTTACTTTGCTAATACTACACAAGGAATCACACAGCAGCTACTACTCAAAGACTTTATGCTATACAGAATAGTCTCTGCACCCCAGGACAAGCAGCAGCTTCATCTGCCATACAGGCAGCAAGCTTTATACAGCAAACTGCACACAGCCTTGCAACAACAGTGCTTCTCTCACAATACCTAATTGCCTTTTTCTCTGTCCTGAGTCCACCCGCTGCCCAGCCCACAGTGAGGAGCCAACGACATCTGTAAGTACAGCTCTACCCCAGCGCTGCACGCTGCAGGACACCGCTCGGCATCATCTGAGACAGACGCCCATCGTGACAGGTAAAAGACCGCACGCCACACCGCACTGGCAAAGGCTACACACACCTACAGCATGCAGAACTCAGAGCCTCACCGACATCACGCAGGAAAGCGATCTCTCAGATACAGAGACCCGCTGCGCATCTGCAAACACGCAGCAGGCGCAAGGCCTAAACGGCAGTCACACTGACACACAAGGCCCGCGAAAATCTGAGAGCGACATTGAAGCACACCACCGCGAAAGGTTAGAGAAGGCCTGGGAGGACACTGGTCGTGAAATATGTAACGTTGCAAGCACTAGTGATCAGAGAAACAATTAGGCAAGCTATAGCCCAATTGAGGTCAAGTCACAAACGTTCCCAAATGCTGTCACAAACATATCTCGCCTACCTAAAAAGAATTAACACAGAGGAAAGCCTCAGCGAACGCGACCAGCAGGAGCACTGACCTGGAGCTGAGCTTCGTGCAGACCACCATACTAGAGTCCGAACTAGGAGCCAGAAAGGACGACCGAAAAGGACCTTTTGCTGGAAACTGCATCGCAGCGTCAAGCACATCCAGACACTCATCAAGGTCAGCAGATCAGTGCAATCTCACGCGTCTAGCGCAAGCGCGAGCGCTACCAAGGGCGCGAGCCGCCGCAGAGGCCGCACGTGCCGGGCTGAATATAGTCGCAGAGAGGCAGCCTAAGGAACAGAAAGCGCGCATAGAAGGAGGAGCAGAATGCCGCTGCCAAGCCGCCCGCTGCCACCGCCGCGCCCGCCAGGCCGCTGCCACGCCTCGCCGCTGCAATTGCCTCCGCTGCCGCGGCGCGTAGAAAGGCCGAATTGGACCGGATCTAAGAGCACTAAATCAAGAGAAGAAGCCGCCGCCGCTATAGCCCAAGCCGAAGTCCTAGAAGACCAGCCGCGCAACAGGACGGCGGGAGCAACCGTACAGACGATTGCCTCAGAGGATCCGGCCCGACGCACTGAAGACTACGTAGGAGCCTCTTCAGCGTAAACACCAGCGCACCATCTCAACACGGATGGACGACTACCACAGATTACCGAAACTCGCTAGGACCACGAGGAGAAGATGCTGCTCCGTCAATGGTACATGCTGCCTGGTGATACACAGCCGCAACAGTGATCAACAACGCCAGAGCGCACACGGACACCACAACAGGCTCGATCCAGGTACAACCCACGGCGGAGAAAACAGCCCCTCACACTGGCAAGCACATCACGCGTCCACGCCAAGGAAGAGGCGACCGCACAGACCGTCCCAGCAACTACCTCAGACGGGGCAAACGCGCCGACGTCTCGGTCTGACAGACATAGCAAGTACATGATCCGCGCGACTTGGTGCACGCAGGACTCATCAGCTTCGACGACCGCCCTGAGAACTACCGGACTTGGAAGTTCACTTCAAAGACGCAATCGACAGCTTGGACTTCTAGCAAGGGAAGAGCTCAACCTGTTATTTAAGTTCTTGGGGAACGTATCCAGGGAGCAAGCGCAGAGACTTCGGACGGCAAACCGCACATCAACCCCAAGTGGTCTGGACCTAGTTTGGAAAGGCAGAAGAGACCTATGGCAGCCCTGAAGCAGTCGAGGATTCACTCTCACAAAAGATCGAGAGCTTCCCCAAGATCACGAGTAAGACTACTCAAGTTACGAGATCTGGGAGACCTGCTGCAAGAACTGGAGTTCGCAGAAAGACCATTCCTTAATAGGTCTCAACGCCCTAGATTCGCTCGTGGATGTAGACCCTCCTGGAGAAGCTACCCTTCAACCTCCAAACGGTGGCTTTCACAAGGTTCCAAATACAAAGGTAGAGCGTTGTCTTCCCCCCATTCTCATTCTTCGTGAGCTTCATCTGCGAAGCGGCAAAGACACGAAACGCCCCAGCTTCGTCTTAGGGGCCGCAAACCACATCCAGCGCCAGCCACCCGAGGAACGAAGGTCAACAGCAAGGTGCAAGGACCTCCAGAACACCAATCTCGGTCCACAGGACAGGACATGCCCCCTACGACCCACGCGTCCCAGCCAACGGCCGACAGGACAAAAAACCAAGGACCTTAACAAAGAATGTCCTATCCACAAAAAGCCGCATCCACTTAACAAGTGCTTCGGATTCAGGATGAAACCCATAGAGGAGCGAAAGAACCCTACTCAGGGAATGGGGAGCCTGTTTCAAATGTTTGTGCTTCCACAACTCATTTATTCAAGGACGGCAAAGAAGCTATGAAATGCACAGAGTGTGATAGCGCAGGCACATAGCCGCTCTACACCCGAAGCTATGAAGCCCAAAGCAAGCAAAGCCCCTAACCCTCCCACAAGCGGGCGGGGAGAAGAAGTGGAACCAACCCCCCCCCGACGCCAATACATCCAACTGCACAGAAGTATGCGAGAAGGAAACGACGGTAGATCTTGCTCTAAATATGTCTGGTACAGTGCACCCGAGGGACAAACCCCAAAGACCCAAACGGATTTATGCTCATCATCGACGACCAGAGCAACCGATCGCTGTCAGGTCAGAATTCTTCGATATGTTCAACATACAAGACAGTACTTCTCCTTACACTCTCAGAACGTGCGCAGCGAATGGAGACTACAGGGAGAAGAGTGAATGGCTACACCCATATGCTCAATAGACGGCAAGTGAGCATGCCCCCCCACACTCATCGATGCAATCACATGGCGGAAGATAGACTGAGATCCCCAGCCCAACATGGCGCGACACCATCCCCATCAAAAACCATTGCGATCATATCCCACCACTAGACGAAGATCCCAGATCCTGCTGCTACTTGCAGAGACATCATGAGAGCACCAAGATCCGCGAACAGCGAAATGGGGACCACAACGCCCAAGCGCCCAAAGGCTCGATCTAGGATGTGTGTTTTGGAGAAGTATGCATAGACAGGATCCGAGGACCCGACAACGTAGGCGCCCTACAGACAACTTGTTGGAAAACTGTCTAATCCCACTTCAAACCTTGTCCGAACCACTTTCAGGTCCACGAGAAGCCGAGACCAAAGAACTACGGAGACGCGCCTGTGGCAAGAAAATACCTCCAATGACCTAGGGAGTACAGTGTTCCAACAACAAAGGACGACGACAAACAGGCGCCATCAATGGAGACAAAGAATTCTTGAGGTTAATGGATAAGGAGCTCTTCAAGGACGAATTGGGCAGTTTGTGCCCCACTACCTTTCCGCTCGCCAAGAAGACGCCTCCCAAACAACAGAGACCATGCTATGTCTAGGCTCGCTTCGCTCGCCTAACCACAAAGGAAACCGGAGACCAAGGAACACTTTGTGGCCTTCATGCAAAAAATCTTCCACAGTGGCCATGCAGAGTCGGCGCCCCCAATAAAGAAGGCAAGAATGCTGGTACCTCCTCCCGTCTTTTTGGCTTCTACCACCCCCAGAAACCTGGCCAGATCCGAGGGTGTATTCGCCTCCAGCGCTCAGCATCAGGGAGTCTCCCTAAACGATGTTCTCCTCACCGGGCCGATCTGACGAACAGTATTCTGGGAGTGCTGATCCCTTCCGCAAGGAACCTATCGCCGTAACCGCAGACATTCACAGTGTCCACTGCTTCCTTGTGCTGAGAAGACAACCAACTACCTAAGATTCCTGTGGTACCAAGATGACGACCGATGAAAAGAAATCACGGAGTACCGCATGAAAGTACACTGTCTTCGGGAACAGCCCATCACCTCAGTGGCACCTACGGCCTCAGAAGAACAGCCCAGACGGAAAGCGAGTTCGGGAAAGACTCCAGGAGCTTCGTCAAAGAGACTTCTATGTGGACACGGATTAAAATCAGTTTCCCACCGAAGAAGAAGCCGTAGATCTACTCAAGAGGACACAAAAGATGTTAGCAAGGCCAACCTAAGGTTGCACAAAATAGCTTCCAACAGTGCCACAGTGTGAAGGCGTTTCACGCAGATGATCAAGCACCAATCTCAGAATTTGGATCTGGGACCGACACGCCTCCCATACAGCGGAGCCTGGGGATAAGCTGGAATCTTAAAACAGACACCTTACGTTCCAGGTAGCCATCGAAGAAAACCTTCACACGTCGCGGAGTCCTGTTCCACCGTTAACAGTCTCTACGACCCGCTAGGATTCGTGGCTCCTGTCACATACAAGGGAAGTCCCTCCTCAGAGAATGTCCTTCGAAAAAACAGAATGGGACACCCCACTACCTCCAGAAAAAAAAACGGAAAGTGGGAAACGTGGAAACACTCCTGAAGGCCCTCGAGCAACTTCAAATCCCACGCCCCTATTCCCCTATATCTCTCACCCGCCGCACACAGCAAAGAGCTTTGCGTGTTCTCAGATGCCTCCACCAAACTATAGCAGCGGTGGCCTACCTAAAAACCACGGACGTGGATGGAAGTTGCCACAATCAGGTTCATCCTTGGCAAAGCTAAGCTGGCGCCACAACCTGACCATACTATACCCAGACTCAGCTGTTGGTGCAGTGCTAGCAGTAGAACTGGCGGAGCTTATCGAGAATGAGATGGACCAGCACACAATGCCGTCAAACTCTACACAGATAGCAAGGTGGTACTGGGATACATCTACAATAAGAAAAGGAGATTCTACGTATACGTATCAACCGTGTAGAAAGAATCAGGAAGTCAACCCACCAGAACAATGGCGCCCACGTGCCCACAGAGCAAAATCCCGCAGATCACGCCACCAGATCAGTACCCGCATCTCAACTGCAGAATACGTCGTGGCTCACAGGACCAATGTTTCTTGCGCAGCCTGCGGAAACGCTACCAACCCCATGTTGACGATTTTGAACTCGTGGATCCCGAAAGGATACGGAGATAAGG
>WSYH01002214.1:0-17834 GCA_036426205.1 Ascaphus truei | reverse complement strand
TTTTGCAGTTTCTGGCCTGTCAGATTTTATTCCCAGCTGCATGGAGTCTGCAGACACATTACTGTGCTGCGTGGTTTGCAACAATGTTGCCTCCTTGCCTGCCGCATGACATCAGTGAGCTGCTACAGCAGTCTCTGAGATCCTCACCAGAATGGGCTAGTCTGCCCCCCCTCCGTTTGTTCAGACATGGTCTGCCCTAGACTTTCCTTTGCCCACACACGCACCTCACTTCCTTTTCAACCCGGAGACAGTGAGTAAAGAACCTTTCTCTGTTTTAACCCTTGGTGAGGCCATCTCTTTTTTACCGGTTCCTAACTAATAAATCACCAATACACACCATCCACAAGCATCTGTATCCTGCTGCCTTTCCCAATAAAGTGGAGGAATATTACAGGACTTGGAGTGATTTAAAAGGAACTGTGTTAATGCTATCGGGAGCCATTCATACCAACGTGCCCTGGCTTCAGAATAGAGTCAGATCTCAAGTGATAGGTGCTGCATGTGGTAGGGGTGAGGCGCTTGTTCAGGTAGCTGGGTGCTTGCCCAGAAAGTATTCAAGGCAAGACAGGAAAGGTGAACTTTGCGCCTAGACTCGAGTGATGTCCAATCTAGTTCTTTGAGCATTTTCGCAGTGATGTGTGTTGTAGTTGCATTGGAGAACAAAACGACAAATTGAAATTGTAGAGGGTGTCAAGTTTGCTAAGGTGGGTTTGAGGTGCCGAGCCAATCTATGTCTCCATAGTCATAATTGGCATTAGCATCTGCTGTCGATACGCTTTCTGACCAGGAGACTTAGGGAGGATTTGTTCCTGTAAAGTACCTCTAGTTTGGCATAGGTCTTGGTTGTCAGGGTATCATGTGCATCCCGAATGTTAAGTGGGGTCAAACCATAAGCCCAGGTATTTAAAACAGTAACAGGAGTTAGGGTGGTGTTAGCGCTGGTTCTAATCAGGAGCTCAGTCACTGGAAGCTTTACAATTTAGTCTTGGTCCCAAATACCATTGTTACAAGCCTTGTCAGTGTTTTAAAAAACAGTTTTTTTTTTGGGAAATCCAGTTCGAGTCTAAAAAAATCAGACTGAAGTATGTGTTGAAGGTCGGAGAGGCTATGGCTGTGCGCATATAGGATTGTGTCATACATATAGGATCTGCATACATTGTAGCCCCCTGTAAACCGCACAGGCTATACCTATCTTCCTTCTACTGTGGTAAGTCCTGTTAAGGGCGGCACCAGTAATAATCATGGGTTTTTCCCCTTCCAGCCCTGTCCTGAGTGGTAGTATCAGGCCTCTACTCTGCTGCAGGCGTGAGTTAGAGGGGAGGTTCTGCTGACATTATGAGGGGTGGGGGCTGACTCTATATTTAGCAGGCCGCTCCTGTAAGTGACAGTGGTGTTGTTCTGTGTGGCTCTCGGTTGGTGCTGGTCGAGCTGTCTTGTCGGAGAAGTTGGAAGAGACAGGCGGTCTCACCTGCGCAGCCGTGCAGAGCAGAGAGAGGAGCGGAGAGACTCAGCCACTTGAGAAGAGCTGATACACAATAGACCCGTGGACCAATGCCCCTCACCCCCTGCCTGGGTGATGGGGAGAATCCAATCCCCACCCCAGGTACACTCGGAGGTGGGCTGCGGGGTATTGACGCCCCAGCCCAGACCATCCTGTCGGAGGAAGACTTGGAGGGAAGGAAGGAGGAATTATCTGTGGGGGGAGGAGAGAGCGGAGTAATTAGCAAGACTTTGCTGTTGTTTTTGTGGCTGCGGACGCCACTATTTGGGAGTCGCTGATCTGCCAATAAAGAGACTGATCTTTTTTACCAAGACTGTGTGTGAGTCTGAAGCATTTACCCTGGACCAAGGGGGTTCTTCTATACAGGTCTTATCCATATTCCTGGGAGTTTACAAGATGGAGGCTGCTGCACCACTAAGAAGCATGGAAGCTACCACCCCAGAAGCTGGTCCTGTCTCCCCAATAACATCGCGGAAGCTCAGGTCCTTCTGTTCCTCACATGTATGCACCACCATTACGCATGTATTCTGCCCTCACGCACCCTAGACACCACAGATGAGTCTGGGGGTGGATGGGAATAAGGGTTACACATGTGTATTGAGGCTTCCTTACAAGCTGTGGGAAGATCATTGATGAACACGTGAGAAGAGTAGGGGCCCCAGAACAGAGCCTTGCGGGACGCCACAGGTGATACCAGGGGGTTTGGAGTTAGAGCCTGAGATGGACCATGTTGGATCTACCCGATAGGTAGGACTGAAACCAGTTTTAAAGCATGCTTCCCTATTCCAGAGCTCTGGGAGTTTGTTAAGCAGGATAACATGATCAACAGTATCAAAAGCCTTTGCAAAATCTAGGAATACTGCACCAGTGAGTTGTCCCCGTTCCATTCCACTGGATTTCATTGCAAACTTTTAGCAGGGTAGTTACGGTGTAGTGTTTGGGGCAAAACCCAGTTGGAATTGGCTAGGAAATTTGTCTTGGTATAGTAATCGCATTAATTGGAGTGGACACATTTTTCCATAACTTGGATAGAATTAGGAGAAGGGAAATTGGCCTGTAGTTTGAGACGTGTTTTGTCCCCACTTTTGAAGATTGGGACACTCTGGTAGTTTTCCAGGTCTTAGGGATATGCTGCCACCAGGATAGAGTTACTATGGAAGCATTGGTTTGCAATTGCTGGGGCACCAAGTCTAGGAACCTAGATTGTAGTAAGTCAGGTCCACATTGGCTGCTTAGTTTTAATTTGAGGAGCGCTTGTATATCTCCTCTTCAGGTACTGGGCCAAATTGAAAATTGTGGGCAGTGTAGGAGATGGTGGGGATATAGGGTACTCTCTGAATGAGGTTCATGTTTGTGGTTTGGGCTGCGTTTCGCTATAAGTTAGTGGCACACCCAAAACAAGTAATCATTGAATGCATTTGCAATGTCAGTGGGTTTGTCAGAGTAATATCCCCTTAGTGATATTACTTGGCTGTTGATGGTTAGAAGGCTGGAAATGTTGTTGATAACCTTCATAAGTTACCTGGGGTTGATGTATTCTCGAGGAGATGTCAGAGTAATATTGTGCTTTTGCGTGTCTTGTTTGCCTGTGCACATGTTCCGCAGGCATCTGTAGTGATTGAGATCCTTGGTAGTGCCAGTTTACTTTGTGGCTTTTCCACAAGGCATCCCTGAACTGGTAGAGTGCTATAAGGTCAGGTAGAACCCATGGAAGGTGGGCCCCCCGTACCCTTATTCTGCGTAGTGGAACATGGGTATCACAGAGTTTTAAAGAACTCTGATTGATTGAAATAGTCGATCGTAGAATCAGGGTCGGAATTAAATTGATTCTGATACCGAAGTGGAGAATGGTTGTGTAAAGGTAAGTCATCAGAAACTGTTGTGGGTTAAAGTTTCAATGTTCTAGTGAGGAAACTTTAGGGCTTGATTGGGGCGGTTTAATTTTCCTTACACGGTACAACTATTGCATGGTCACTGAAAATGTCAGGAAAGGATGCCAAAGGATTGGATTCTGCTGGGGTTTTTGAGGAAAGAATAACCAGTCTAGCAAGGAAATGGTTTATGCGATTTCAGGTTTGTCCGTGTGGGTTGGGAAATTAGTTTCTGATAGGTGTTAAGTGACTTTTGTTGTGTCTGGATTTTGTGGTTTTTAGGGTTAAGCCAATTGAAGTTGAAAGGCCCCTAGAACTAGCAGCTCACTCTTCTCATTCAGAGAGAAAATTGAGCCAAGAAACTTGGTGATATCAGTCAGGGATTGTAGAGGGGCTTTAGGGGGGTGGCAGATGCCATCAACCAAGATGGGCTTAGAAAGGGGGAGGCAGATTCTGCCAACTAGGATTTCAAAAGAGGGTGGGCTTGGGGGGGGGGGCAATTTGGACAGTGTAAATTGTAAGGTGTCTGCAATATAAATAACACCGTTCTCATCTCTTTGACCTATCTCTCCTAGAAATGGGAGTATCCCTGAATGCGATATTAGCATCGGAGTTTTAGGGTAGCCATGTGTGGCCTGGGGTTCCCCGAGTGGCCCCTTACCGTCCGCTGCAGCTCGGCAGAGGGGGGGTTGCTGTGGGGGCAGTCGCAACCGGCCCAGCTCCGGGAAAGAGAGCGTTCAGTGCACCGCCATTAGATATGCGCAGTAGCTGCGGAGAGTTGCGTAGCCATTACAAGGGTCCGCGCATGCGCAGGGGCATTGCGGTGGCCATTAGGGATAGCGCAAGCGTGCACCAATGATAGAGGGTTCCGCGGGGACTACACACCCCAGAGCACAAGGCAGAACACTATCTATCTATAACACGCAGAGCGCTGTATCCATCATAACACTGACGGTTAGGGGTAGCTGGTTATCACCAAAACTGGATGAAGCCCAGATCACTACCCCCATAAATCCATGTAACTTGGCCACCTATGTAAGGCTTATTTCAGCCAATGTATTTAATATCTGGGGAAGAACAGGGAATGTTGTAAATGTAGGATGCTCTAGAATTGGGTTGATTGCTCAAGTGCTAATCCTTCATCAGTAATATTAGACTCAATCATAAAAAGTAAAACAATGCATGGGAACTCTTCACAATAAACCCACAAGTATCAGTCACAGTCTTGCCTAATTTGGGGCTCTATACCCGGAAGGTGGGGAGTAGGCATAACTTACCCTTCCTCTCCAACATTGGCATGGCCCTAGGTAAAGAACTGATTTACTCACTTGAAAGAGCGGTCTGATAAAAAAAAACAGAGCAATAGTGATATGAGGTGATCGTATAGACTACGAGAGGAATCAAATTTACAGCTGGCAAGAGGATCACGCCTGCTTTTGATTGTTCATCACAAGGCTCCCCAAAGAATACATCTTGTAGGTCTACACCGAGAAAATCCATTCTCAACCAGAGGCTTTTGATATCAAAATGGTGATTCGAGATTTGTCGATGTGAGACACTTGTCATTCATCTCATTTCTGGATACAGAGAAGATCCGTTTATCAACCACGTGGTGTGACCAACAGACAAGAGACGAAGGACAGATGTGTGGATGGACATCATACCAGAGGGAACCCTACTCCAGGGAGGTCTACAGATTCGCATCATTCCCACCAGCAATCAAAAACACTACTCGGTATTTCGGAGAAACGAAAAGGAACCCGAAGGGGGAAGAGATGACGAAAAAAAAGAGGGCCAACAAGAGGAAGAAGAACTCCTAAAAGGGTGGACAATGTAATTAATATTTCAGGAATGGAATTGTCAAACTCGAATCTCACTCCTGAATAAGGGGTTTATTAAAAGTATGCGCTGACTATGGACATCGACCTCTTTGGCACAAGTGGTCAATAGTCTCCATATTGGATCTTTGGGAGAATGGGTTGTCCCGTTATGTCAATGCTTATCTACAACCCTTTGTTAGGGCTCTACCGTCTTTCATTCGAACTCAGGGGATTTATTGACACATTGAAGGACACTCTTGGAAACCCAAATTGTTGGAGTAGGTAACCATGGATGTCGTTCCTGTATTCAATCATACAACATGACTGGGATTGGCGGCTGTCTCGACACTTATAGAAGGTCCAGAAGCTCAATTCTTAACACCACGTTTTATTACGGAATCTATTTCTTTTTTTACTCACTCACAATTATTTTCTTTTTGAGCACAAGTTTTATTTAACAACTTAGGGGTACGGCATGGGGACAAGTTTTGACCTCTCCTTGCCAATTTATTATGGGGTGGAAAAATACTTTATTTATAGTAGCCACCAATAGATTTAGGCACAATATTATTTTTTATAACGTTTTATTGACGATTAATATTATTTGACATGATATACACAGACACTTTAAATTCATTTTTGGATTACGTAAGTGGATTAAACGTTGGTTTCAATTCACGTATGGTTTTTGATATACACCATATTAGCTTCCTGTTATACATAGATACAGATCTTTAAAATTCAAACAGATGTGTTATACAAAAGATCAATCGAGGAATTCTTTTCTTAGAGCGGACAGCTGTCACCCCAGGTCGGTTCATTTGCAGGGATACCAAAGGTCAAGTTCTCGGACTGAGGAGAACTTCTCTACCATCGGTGATTTTCTCACCTCATCTGAGGAGCTTACAACACGGTTCCTGAAAGGGTTACTGGCTGTGAAACCATTAGGGCAACATTGGAGGAAGTCAAAAATGTCGACAGGAACTCCTTCTTCCCAAAAATAAGTCCAGAATGAGAGATGGGAGACAGAAAGAAAAGAATAAGAAATCTTTTCTTTAGAGCGTCAGGGAGGAATTTAATGGGACACGAAGGGAAGAAAAAACAGGAGAGCATTTGTTTATTTCAATTCAACATTTGTATAGCGTCGAGTGAAAACATTGGTCACCTATTATCCCTAGTGTTATATCCAGTCCGGTTGACAATAGGGAGATTTTTGCCACGAGGGCTGTTTTAGATGCAACAAGTTGCAATTATTGTCAATTTATGAGACCCTCCAACTGGTCTTCTCTCCCCAGTCCACAAAAAATGCTTTAAGATCCCAGTTTTATCAACTGTAATATGGCTTTGTAGAATCTTCTTGTGATGTGGGACGAAGATACATAGGAAACAACACCGAAGCACTAAAGATAAGAATGCAAGGGCATTTTAGGCTTATCAAAAAGAGGATCTTCAGCACCCTGTGTCCATCACTTTACAGAATAGGGGGGGGGGGGGGGCGGAGAATTCTCTTTATTGGTATTGAGAGAAAATCAAAAAGGAAAGGGGAGGGAATATTGTGAAAAACCCTCGGCTGCTAGGAAGCATATTGGATATTTACCCTTAAAAACGCGCTTTCCTGATGGAATAAATGTAGAATGGAAACATCAGCCATTTCTTGAAATAGTTAATTTCTTATGTGGGTTAGATTCCCTTTCTTTTCATATTGGTAATAGGATAATGTCTCAATATATGACGGGTAGTTAGTTACATGCCTATCTTGGGCAATGTTTTTATTTTTTCCGGGTCAGGATACATTTAAGTCAGTTGTGACTTTAGATCTGGACCATTCATTTGTCTTTTTCTAACTGAATGAGAGGAAGTGCAATTGCCTCCTCTGCCCCTACAAGTATCCGTGGTACTCACCAATGTATCGCACAAAAACGCATTCGGATCACATCGATTCCAACGCTTCTCAAAGTGGACGGCCCTTCTGCGAACAGTAGCCCATCTCGGGCATATAGCCTCCTCCTTCCGCCAGACACCAGACGGTAAAACTACCGGTTGCCACGGCTGGCACATCTGCAAAGAGCTGCGCACCGTAGAGGAAATTACAAAGGCTAAGGAAACTGTTCTCAGTCATGTTCAAAGGGAAACATATGCGGAAGAGATCAATTGCATTCGCGGAAAGAAGAGTGTTAACAAAAACAGTCCACTTTGGAAGTTGAATCCCTTCATCGACAACGACGGCCTCATGAGAGTAGGAGGCCGCCTCAATAAGACCCATTACAGAGACTATCCTTCTAATGCCCAAATCGGACTGTGATGGGGAAAAACTGGTTACCAGTGCCGTGGACTTTTAAGAGACATTGTGGTGCGTCAAGCTAACCAAGAGCTGCGCACCCACCTGGCTTCCCTTACTGGAAGGCCTGGCCAAAGGACTTTGATGCCAGTGGTACCAGCCGGTATCACATTGCTATGGAAATATGGACCTTTGCAGTATATTGTTATGTTGTATGTATTGTACATATGTTCCACATAGCTTGCCATATAGTGGTATCTACAGATACCAGACGGGGAGTGTTATGGAACAAGAGCCACATTTCTGACTCACCCCCCTCTCTCCTTTGCAGTTTCTGCCTGTCAGATTTTATTCCCAGCTGCATGGAGTCTGCAGACACATACTGTGCCTGCGTGGTTTGCAACAATGTTGCACTCCTTGCCTGCGAGCATGACATCAGTGAGCTGCTACAGCAGTCTCTGAGATCCTCACCAGAATGGGCTAGTCTGCCCCCCCTCCTGTTTGTTCAGACATGGTCTGCCCCTAGACTTTTCCTTTGCCCACACCGCACCTCACTTCCTTTTCAACCCTGGAGACAGTGAGTAAAGAACCTTTCTCTGTTTATAACCCTTGGTGAGGCCATCTCTTTTTACCGGTTCCTAACTAATAATCACCAATACACACCATCCACAAGCATCTGTATCCTGCTGCCTTTTCCCAATAAAGTGGAGGAAATATTACAGGACTTGGAGTGATTTAAAAGGGAACTGTGTTAATGCTATCGGGAGCCATTCATACCAACGTGCCCTGGCTTCAGAATAGAGTCAGATCTCAAGTGATAGGTGCTGCATGTGGTAGGGGTGAGGCGCTTGTTCAGGTAGCTGGGTAGCTTGCCCAGAAAGTATTTCAAGGCAAGACAGGAAAGGTGAACTTTGCGCCTAGACTCGAGTGATGTCCAATCTAGTTCTTTGAGCATTTCGCAGTGATGTGTGTTGTAGTTGCATTGGAGAACAAAACGACAAATTGAATTGTAGAGGGTGTCAAGTTTGCTAAGGTGGGTTTGAGGTGCCGAGCCATATACTATGTCTCCATAGTCAATAATTGGCATTAGCATCTGCTGTGCGATACGCTTTCTGACCAGGAGACTTAGGGAGGATTTGTTCCTGTAAAGTACCTCTAGTTTGGCATAGGTCTTGGTTGTCAGGGTATCAATGTGCATCCCGAATGTTAAGTGGGAGTCAAACCATAAGCCCAGGTATTTAAAACTAGTAACAGGAGTTAGGGTGGTGTTAGCGCTGGTTCTAATCAGGAGCTCAGTCACTGGAAGCTTTACAAATTTAGTCTTGGTCCCAAATACCATTGTTACAGCCTTGTCAGTGTTTAAAAACAGTTTTTTTTGGGAAATCCAGTTTTCGAGTCTAAAAAAATCAGACTGAAGTATGTGTTGAAGGTCGGAGAGGCTATGGCTGTGCGCATATAGGATTGTGTCATACATATAGGATCTGCATACATGTGTAGCCCCCTGTAAACCGCACAGGCTATACCTATCTTCCTTCTACTGTGGTAAGTCCTGTTAAGGGCAGGCACCAGTAATAATCATGGGTTTTCCCCCTTCCAAGCCCTGTCCTGAGTGGTAGATGCAGGCCTCTGACTCTGCTGCAGGCGTGAGTTAGAGGGGAGGTTCTGCTGACATTATGAGGGGTGGGGCTGACTCTATATTTAGCAGCCGCTCCTGTAAGTGACAGTGTGTGTTCTGTGTGGCTCTCGGTTGGTGCTGGTCGAGCTGTCTGTCCGAGAAGTTGGAAGAGACAGGCGGTCTCACCTGCGCAGCCGTGCAGGAGCAGAGAGAGGAGCGGAGAGACTCAGCCACTTTGAGAAGAGCTGATAGCACAATAGACCCGGTGGACCAATGCCCCTCACCCCCTGCCTGGGGTGATGGGGAGAATCCAATCCCCACCCCGAGGATAACCTCGGAGGTGGGCTGCGGGGTATTGACGCCCCAGCCCAGACCATCCTGTCGGAGGAGAGACTTGGAGGGAAGGAGAGGAGGAATTATCTGTGGGGGAGGAGAGCGGAGTAATTAGCAAGACTTTGCTGTTGTTTTTGTGGCTGCGGGACGCCACTACATTTGGGAGTCGCTGATCTGCCAATAAAGAGACTGATCTTTTTTTACCAAAGACTGTGTGTGAGTCTGAAGCATTACCCTGGGACCAAGGGGGTTCTTCTATACAGGTCTTATCCCATATTCCTGGGAGTTTACAAGATGGAGGCGCTGCACCACTAAGAAAGCATGGAAGCTACCACCCCAGAAGCCTGGTCCTGTCTCCCCAATAACATCGCGGGAAGCTCAGGTCCTTCTGTTCCTCACATGTATGCACCACCATTACGCATGTAATCTGCCCTCACGCACCCTAGACACCACAGATGAGTCTGGGGGTGGAGGGGGAATAAGGGTTACACATGTGTATTGAGGCTTCCTTACAAGCTGTGGGAAGATCATTGATGAACACTGAGAAGAGTAGGGGCCCCAGAACAGAGCCTTGCGGGACGCCACAGGTGATATCCAGGGGGTTGGAGTTAGAGCCTGAGATGGACACATGTTGGGATCTACCCGATAGGTAGGACTGAAACCAGTTTAAAGCATGCTTCCCTATTCCAGAGCTCTGGAGTTTGTTAAGCAGGATAACATGATCAACAGTATCAAAAGCCTTTGCAAAATCTAGGAATACTGCACCAGTGAGTTGTCCCCGTTCCATTCCACACTGGATTTCATTGCAAACTTTTAGCAGGGTAGTTACGGTGTAGTGTTTGGGGCAAAACCCAGATTGGAATTGGCTAGGAAAATTTGTCTTGGTATAGTAATCGCTTAATTGGGAGTGGACACATTTTTCCATAACTTTGGATAGAATTAGGAGAAGGGAAATTGGCCTGTAGTTTGAGACAGTGTTTTGTCCCCACTTTTGAAGATTGGGACAACTCTGGTAGTTTTCCAGGTCTTAGGGATATGGCCTGCAGACAGGATAGAGTTGACTATGGAAGCAATTGGTTTGGCAATTGCTGGGGCACCAAGTCTTAGGAACCTAGATTGTAGTAAGTCAGGTCCACATTGGCTGCTTAGTTTTAATTTGAGGAGCGCTTGTATAATCTCCTCTTCAGGTACTGGGCCAAATTGAAAATTGTGGGCAGTGTAGGGAGATGGTGGGGATATAGGGGTACTCTCTGAATGAGGTTCATGTTTGTGGTTTGGGCTGCGTTTCGCTAATAAGTTAGTGGCACACCCCACAAAGTAATCATTGAATGCATTTGCAATGTCAGTGGGGTTTGTCAGAGTAATATCCCCCTTAGTGATATTACTTGGCTGTTGATGGTTAGAAGGCTGGAATATGTTGTTGATAACCTTCCAGAAGTTACCTGGGGTTGATGTATTCTCGAGGAGATTGTCAGAGTAATATTGTGCTTTTGCGTGTCTTGTTTGCCTTGTGCACATGTTCCGCAGGCATCTGTAGTGATTGAGATCCTTGGTAGTGCCAGTTACTTTGTGGCTTTTCCACAAGGCATCCCTGAACTGGTAGAGTGCTATAAGGTCAGGTAGAACCCATGGAAGGTGGGCCCCCCGTACCCTTATTCTGCGTAGTGGAACATGGGTATCACAGAGTTTTAAGAACTCTGATTGATTGGAAATAGTCGAGCGTAGAATCAGGGTCGGGAATTAAATTGATTCTGTACCAAGGGGAGTTGGTAAGGTCATCCAGAAACTGTTGTGGGTTAAAGTTTCTAAATGTTCTAGTGAGGAGAACTTTAGGGCTTGATTGGGGCGGTTTAATTTTCCTTACACGGTACACTATTGCATGGTCACTGAAAATGTCAGGAAGGATGCCAGAGGATTGGATTCTGCTGGGGTTTGAGGAAAGAATCCAGTCTAGCAAGGAATGGTTATGCGATTTCAGGTTTGTCCGTGTGGGTTGGGAAATTAGTTCTGATAGGTTAAGTGACTTTAGTTGTGTCTGGATTTTGTGGTTTTTAGGGTTAAGCCAATTGAAGTTGAAAGCCCCTAGAACTAGCAGCTCACTCTTCTCATTCAGAGAGGAAATTGAGCCAAGAAACTTGGTGATATCAGTCAGGGATTACTTGGCTGTTGATGGTTAGAAGGCTGGAATATGTTGTTGATAACCTTCCAGAAGTTACCTGGGGTTGATGTATTCTCGAGGAGATTGTCAGAGTAATATTGTGCTTTTGCGTGTCTTGTTTGCCTTGTGCACATGTTCCGCAGGCATCTGTAGTGATTGAGATCCTTGGTAGTGCCAGTTACTTTGTGGCTTTTCCACAAGGCATCCCTGAACTGGTAGAGTGCTATAAGGTCAGGTAGAACCCATGGAAGGTGGGCCCCCCGTACCCTTATTCTGCGTAGTGGAACATGGGTATCACAGAGTTTTAAGAACTCTGATTGATTGGAAATAGTCGAGCGTAGAATCAGGGTCGGGAATTAAATTGATTCTGTACCAAGGGGAGTTGGTAAGGTCATCCAGAAACTGTTGTGGGTTAAAGTTTCTAAATGTTCTAGTGAGGAGAACTTTAGGGCTTGATTGGGGCGGTTTAATTTTCCTTACACGGTACACTATTGCATGGTCACTGAAAATGTCAGGAAGGATGCCAGAGGATTGGATTCTGCTGGGGTTTGAGGAAAGAATCCAGTCTAGCAAGGAATGGTTATGCGATTTCAGGTTTGTCCGTGTGGGTTGGGAAATTAGTTCTGATAGGTTAAGTGACTTTAGTTGTGTCTGGATTTTGTGGTTTTTAGGGTTAAGCCAATTGAAGTTGAAAGCCCCTAGAACTAGCAGCTCACTCTTCTCATTCAGAGAGGAAATTGAGCCAAGAAACTTGGTGATATCAGTCAGGGATTGTAGAGGGGCTTTAGGGGGGCAGAATGCCATCACCAAGACTGGGCTTAGAAAGGGGAGGCAGATTCTGCCAACTAGAGATTCAAAAAGGGTGGGGGGGGGGCAATTTGACAGTGTAAATTGTAAGGTGTCTGCAATATAAAATAACACCCGTTCTCATCTCTTTGACCTATCTCTCCTAGAAATGGAGTATCCCTGAATGGCGATATTAGCATCGGGAGTTTTAGGGGTTAGCCATGTGTGGCCTGGGTTCCCCGAGTGGCCCCTTACCTCCGCTGCAGCTCGGCAGAGGGGGGGTTGCTGTGGGGGCAGTCGCACCGGGCCAGAGCTCCGGGAAGAGAGCGTTCAGTGCACCGCCATGTTAGATATGCGCAGTAGCTGCGGAGAGTTGCGGTAGCCATTACAAGGGTCGCGCATGCGCAGGGAGCATTGCGGTGGCCATTAGGGATAGCGCAAGCGGCACCAATGATAAGAGGGTTCCGCGGGGACTACAACCCCCAGAAGGCCACAGGGCAGAACACTATCTATCTATAACACGCAGAGCGCTGTATCCATCTATAACACTGACGGTAGGGGTAGCTGGTATCACAAAACTGGGATGAAGCCCAGATAACTACCCCATAAATCCATGTAACTTGGCCACCTATGTAAGGCTTATTTCAGCCAAATGTATTTAATATCTGGGGAAGAACAGGGAATGTGTAAATGTAGGATGCATATAGAATTGGGTTGATGCTCAAGTGCTAATCCTTCATCAGTAATATTGACTCAATCATAAAAAGTAAAACAATGAATGGGAACTCTTCACAATAAACCACAAGTTCAGTCACAGTCTTGCCTATATTTGGGGCTCTATATTACCCTGAAGGTGGGGAGTAGGCATAACTATACCCTTCCTCTCCACATTGGCATGGCCCTTAGGTAAAGAAATGATGTACTCACTTGAAAGAGAGGTCATGATAAAAAAAACAGAGCAAATATGATATGATCGTGATCGTATAGACTACGAGAGGAATCAAATTTACAGCTGGCAGAGGATCACGCCTGCTTTTGATTGTTCATCACAAGGCTCCCCAAAGAATACATCTTGTAGGTCTACACCGAGAAAATCCATTCTCAAACCAAGTACTTTCGATTATCAAAGTGGTGACTCGGAGATTTCGGATGTTGAGACTACATCCCATTCAGTCTTATTTCTGGATACAGAGAAAAGATCCAGTTATCAACCACGTGGTGTGACCAACCAGACAAGAGACGAAGGACAGATGTTGGATGGACATCATACCAGAGGGAACCCTACTCCAGGGAGGTCTACAGATTCGCATCATTCCCACCAGCAATCAAAAAACTACTCGGTATTTCGGAGAAACGAAAAGGAACCCGAAGGGGGAAGAAGTGACGAAGAAAAAAAGAGGGCCAACAAGAGGAAGAAGAACTCCTAAATAGGGTGGACAATGTAATTAATATTTCAGGAATGGAATTGTCAAACTCGAAGATCTCACTCCTGAATAAGGGGTTAAAGTATGCGCTGACTATGGACATCGACCTCTTTGGCACAGTGGTCAATAGTCTCCAGTATTGGATCTTTGGGAGATGGGTTGTCCCGTTATGTCAATGCTTATCTACAACCCTTTGTTAGGGCTCTACCGTCTTTCATTCTGAACTCAGGGGATTTATTGACACAATTGAAGGACATCTCTTGGAACCCAAATTGTTGGTAGGTAACCATGGATGTCGTATCCCTGTATTCAATCATACAACATGACCTGGGATTGGCGGCTGTCCGACACTTTATAGAAGGTCCAGAAAGCTCAATTCTTAACACCACGTTTATTACGGAATCTATTTCTTTTTTACTCACTCACAATTATTTTCTTTTTGAGCACAAGTTTTATTTACAACTTAGGGGTACGGCAATGGGGACAAGTTTTGACCTCTCCTATGCCAATTTATTTATGGGGTGGAAAAATAACTTTATTTATAGTAGCACCAATAGATTTAGGCACAATATTATTTTTTATAAGCGTTTTATTGACGACTTAATTATTATTTGACATGATAACACAGACACTTTAAATTCATTTTTTGATTACGTAAGTGATAACACTTTTGGTTTCAAATTCACGTATGGTTTTGATATACACCATATTAGCTTCCTGTTATACATAGATACAGATCTTAAAATTCAAACAGATGTGTATAAAAAGATCAATTCGAGGAATTCTTTTCTTAGAGCGGACAGCTGTCACCCCAGGTCGGTCATTGCAGGGATACCCAAAGGTCAGTTCCTCGGACTGAGGAGAACTTGCTCTACCATCGGTGATTTTCTCACTCAGTCTGAGGAGCTTACAACACGGTTCCTGGAAAGGGGTTATGGCTGTGAAACCATTAGGGCAACATTGGAGGAAGTCAAAAATGTCGACAGGAACTCACTTCTTCCCAAAAATAAGTCCAGAATGAGAGATGGGAGACAGAAGAAAAAGAATAAGAAATCTTTTAGAGCTCAAGGGAGGAATATTAATGGGACAGAAGGGAAAACAAGGAGAGCATCTTGTTTATTTCACAATTCAACATTTGTATATCGTCGAGTGAAAACATTGGTCACCTATATATCCCCTAGTGTTATATCCAGTCCGGTTGACAATAGGGAGATTTTTGCCACGAAGGGCTTGTTTAGATGCAACAAGTGCAATATGTGTCAATTTATGAGACCCTCCAACTGTGTCTTCTCCCACAGTCCACAAAAATGCTTTAAGATCCACAGTTTTATCAACTGTAATATGGCTTATGTAGAATATCTTGTGATGTGGGAGAAGATACATAGGAACAACACCGAGAGCACTAAAGATAAGAATGCAAGGGCATTTTAGGCTTATCAAAAAGAGGATCTTCAGCACCCTGTGTCCATCACTTTACAGAATGAGGGGGGGGGGGGGGGCGGAGAATTTCTCCTTTATTGGTATTGAGAGAATAATCAAAAAGGAAAGGGGAGGGAATATTGTGAAAACCCTCGGCTGCTAGGGAAGCATATTGGATATTTACCCTTAAAAACGCGCTTTCCTGATGGAATAAATGTAGAATGGAACATCAGCCATTTCTTGAAATAGTTAATTTCTTATGTGGGTTAGATTCCCTTTCTTTTCATATTTGGTAATAGGATAATGTCTCAATATATGACGGGTAGTTAGTTACATGCCTATCTTGGGCAATGTTTTTATTTTTCCGGGGTCAGGATACATTATAAGTCAGTTTGACTTTAGGATCTGGACCATTCATTTGTCATTTTTTCTAAACTGAATGAGGAAGTGAAATTGACTCTCTGGTTGATTTATGATAACATTTTTCTGGGTTAATTAGTAATTCTAATATCATATGATCTTAAGTATATATAGCTAGAAGTAATACCCTAACCCTAATAATAAGTACTGGTCATGAGTGTTTTTGTTTTTTTACATGGGACTTATAGTATATGTGCTATGAATTGGTATTTTTTAATTTGGGTTTGTGTTTGTCTTCTTTTTTCTTCAACGCCGATGTGATTGTGGATGTAGAAATCCAGAGAGAAACGTAGTATTCTCCGCTGACCGCTTGGGTTCCATGGCCATCACGGATAGAAGTGCGCTCCTCTGAATGCGCGCGCGCTCTCCTTCTCGCACAACAATCGCATCTTTTTGATGTGGCTTGGTAGCGAGACTGAGCATGCGCGTGCACACAATATGAGGGGCGTGTTCCTTCATTGCGCGTCTCAGCAGGGCTCAGCGCATGCGCGGCGAAAACACGGTAGAGAGGACTCCGTAGGAACGGACACTATCATGACTCGTGTGTCATTGGTCTGTGTATACCGATGCCCGGATGCCGCTGAGTCTCTTGATTGGTCACGGTGCGGAGTTCTCTCCTCCACGGTGTTCTATGCGCATGCGCGAGCTTCATGAATCTCCAGTGAGGGACAAGGTGGGACATGATGTCATTCCCGTTTGGCGCGAAACTCGGCAATCAGCTGCAGCTTAAATAGAGTGTTTAGTTTATTGTGTGGGACTCCTTGATAAAGTGCGCTCACGCACGAAACGCGTAGGAGTGTTGCACCCTCCGCTTTTTATTCAGTTTCAAAAAAGTAGTTTTATTTTGCAAGACCTTGCTCTCTGTTTGCTGTGCGCTGCTCATACATCTTTTCGTGATTGTGTAAATCTAACCCATGTCTGTAACAATGTATTTCATAGCCTGTGTTCTTTATTCCCTGTAACAATGTATTTCACGGCCTGTATTCTTTATTCCCTGTGACAATCCTCCCCCCCCAGTTTAGAAACCCAACATTGTCTTATGATGCGATTTGTGGCCTGTGTGTAGATCACTGTAATGTGCTTTAGGTGTCAGCCCTGCAAGAAAGTAAATTAGATATTCCATTGATACTGTAATTTCTACGGAGAAAGACTAAGCAATCCACTTAGTTGAATCTTTCTATAGAAATTATAGGATTAAACATGTCTTGTATATAATGTATACCCTGGTCACTTATGTAACTGTATTTGTAACCATGTATTATTTGTCATTTAACGCTATGCCAAGGACATACTTGAAAACGAGAGGTAACTCTCAATGTATTATTTCCTGGTAAAATATTTTATAAATAAATAAAAAAAACAGGGTTGGGACAGCTAGGTGTCGGGACTCCTTGGGGGAGGTGAAAAGCTGCTGACCAGTTCTGGGAGTAAGGGCATTGTACTGCCCAGACTCTGAGGCTCTTACCCAGTGGGAGGTGTTGAGTGCCTTAGCATGCCCCTCCTCTGGCTTTTGTGGCACCAACTCAATCAGTGCTCTGATTGGCCAGCAGCCCCTGTCCCAGGTAAAGGATAGCCACAGAGAGCTATATAAGGGGTGTTGCTAATCAGAGCACTAAACAATCTGAGAGACATTCTGGAAGGAGTTTGGATCTTGACAGTGACCAGCTGGAGATACGTCAGAGTGGCTGCTGTGTGATCAGCACTCTGAGATCCTGGAGGAGAAGCGGACAGGACAAGCCTTCTTAAAGCAGGCCCCTGCACCTAGCGAGGCTAGAGACTGCTCCCCAGGCCCCTGCACCTAGCGAGGTTAGAGTCTCCTCCCCAGGCCCCTGCACCTAGCGAGGCTAGAGACTCCTCCCCAGGCCCCTGCACCCAGCGAGGCTAGAGACTCCTCCCCAGGCCCCTGCACCTAGCGAGGCTAGAGTCTGCTCCCCAGGCCCCTGCACCTAGCTTTTTTTTTCTATATACCGTGGTATTTTCCTGCGCTCCTCCTCATCTCCAAGCAAAGAATACTTTATACACTGTCACATACTGTTATACACTCACTTACTGTCACATACTGTTATACACTCACTTACTGTCACATACTGTTATACACTCACTTACAGTCACTTACTGTCATACACTGTTATACACTGTCACTTACTGTCACATACTGTTATACACTCACTTACTGTCACATACTGTTATACACTCACTTACAGTCACT
>WSYH01002213.1:72841-93270 GCA_036426205.1 Ascaphus truei | reverse complement strand
CAAGCGAGGATCGGGGGCAGGTGATTAGGGGGAGATCATGGGCAGGAGGCGGACTGGCGCAGGAGGCGCGCACGGGGGAAGCTGGGTTGGCACTTCCCCCTCTGTCCCACGTGGGGAGAGGAGGGTGCGGGGGGGCTGGATCGCGCGCTTGTTTTGGGCTTCCCCCTCCATCCCACATGGGGAGCGGAGGGTGCGGGGGGGCTGGATCGCGCGCGGGGCTTGGTTTGGGCTTCCCCCTCCGTCCCACGTGGGGAGCAGAGGGGGGGGGCTGGGTTGCGCGCGGGGCTTGGTTTGGGCTTCCCCCTCCGTCCCACGTGGGGAGTGGGGGGGGGAGGGATGCAGGGGATTCTGGGTTGCTGGGGGGAAGAGGCAGCGCAAATGGCAGGACACTCTGCTTGCCCTGTGCACGCGCGCCGGGACCACAGGATTTGCCGCCATTTTTTTTAACTTTTTTTTTAACCCAATCAGGGAGGGGGATTATTTATTTATTTAAAAAAAAAAAAAAATTGGTACAAGCAGGGGAATTCATTGAGCTGCAGCACGGGTCGCCAGCTGCCTAAATCCACTCGCAACGGGCGACTGGTTATCATTATTTGTCGAGCACTGTATATATATATATATAAAAATATATATACATATACATATAAAAATAGAAAGATGGCACACACGTAAAGCAAAAATAGTTGCTTGTCCCATACAGAAAGTATGCATAAATAGACTCCTTACCAGGTAAATCCAGGATCCCAGGATGTGTGTGTGTGTGAGACACCTATTAAGGCATCTCTGCTTTATGAAACAATTTTTTTTTTTTTTTTTTTGCATCCAATTTATTTAGGCCCGGAAGGACTCTGGAGAGAAGCAGATATCTTCAACCTCTAAAATTAGTCCAACTAAGGCTGAAAAACATCCACCTCCACCCTCAGGTAATGGTTTAACATGGTTATGAAAGCATAGGAGGCTACACAAATCATTACTGCACTTGGATAGGCTTCCTGGTTCTCTCAGATAAAGGTACTTTGGTTTGGCCATATCTGACTGTTAGTACCGCTGCCTTCATACACCCTTTAACTATCCAAAGAGTGGGACAGATCAATATTGTGTCTTAAGGAACATGTTTCATAGCATTCTTTATATAAAGGGAGACGAAAATAACAGTGAAGCATCGTTTAACTGAATTACCAAGTAAGGGAATGAATAAAACCTTGATTTAAATGAGATTTGCACTGCCGTCTTAAACAGCACGAGCACATTCCTTAGCAGCTTTTGAAAACGGACTCGAGTTATTTGTTTTTCAGCCAGCTATATAGAGACCAGTAAAAGGACACAACTCTCTACCTACCCAACAGAAACGGCAGGTAATGAACTATGAGCCTGCAGAAACCCCGTAACACACGATTCATTTATACAATGATTTACCAGGAAGTAATACATTGAGAGTTACCTCTCATTTTTACATATGTCCTGGCTGGGTACAGAGTTATGTTGGCAATAAAAGGTTATTGCGAACTGGCTTTGGTCTGGAAACAAGCGGTATTCCCTCCATTCCCAAAATCAAGAACAGGATAGGATTTATATGCAACATGGAAAAACTAACAGGGCTAGCAAATGTATTTATTTATAAAATGTTTTACCAGGAAGTAATACATTGAGAGTAATCTCTCGTTTTCAAGTATGTCCTTGGCACAGAGTTAAGATGACAAATAAATACATGGTTACAATACACAGTTACATAAGTGAACAGGGTATACATTATATACAAGACATTGCATGCACTGACACCTATTTCTAGCAGGAAGCGGTGTACGCTTGTTACTGGTAATTGAGCCTGTCCGACACAACTTGTGTTCACTGCTTCCTGCAGAAACAAATTTTGAGAAGGTTTGCCACAGCATCAACATAAGAAATAGGTTTAGGTTACTCGCAATACTACCAACTCTGCAACATTTTCAGCCTATGATACTACAGCCCTATAGATTTAGTTTTTCTCTGGCGTCTCTCCCTGACGGTTCATCACCTCTGTGGTTAAGGCCACTCCCAGCTAGAGGTAGGACACAGGTCAGAGATTTTAAATGGTGACGTATAAACAGTGCCGTGTAAATAAGTCCTTCTCTACCCTCTGTTGTGTGTGCCCTAACAACTTGGAGGTGGACATTTTGTGTTTCACCTGTGGTGTACTGCAGTACAAGGTTCATACATGGGAAGCAGTTTGCCCCTGAGACTCCTCCTTATGGTTGCATTCTTGCTACCATGGGGGTATATTCTCCTTTTTCAGAGGTACCCTTTTCTGTCTACCAGTATGAGTTTTCAAGTTAGATGACCTTCAGCCACTAGACCCTGTCCCCCTTTTGTATTGGATTAGAAAAGAGGATTGGCCTGTGTCCGTAGGGGTAGTTGGATTTCCCAGGCTCACTTTGCCCACAACATTTCTGCGTGTCCCCACCTCCCCTTCAACCGCTGCCTCGTCACTTCTAGAATTGGAGCTGTTTTTTTGTGGGTCTTGTGAAATGTGTTTCTTGTCTACCTCTGACTAGGTCCGCCTTCCGACTGAGGCTCTGGAAATCCTTTTTGGCCAATCTTGCGTTCCCAGTAGGAGTCAGTGTTCCTCTGGTTCATAGGTAGGGTCCAGCTTGGGTTGGTAGGCCATATAGCGTGCATAGCTCTGCAAGATGACGTGCTTGAAAAAGTACCTTCTGAGATGGAGATTTTTTTTAAAAATTTTTTTGTGGTTTGTCATCCATGATGGACACTTATGTAGCAGCAAGGAACAAAGCTTTTAAATTGTCAATAATGCAATTTCCTGCATTTTAATGAGACCTCTGGTAGATTCTGATGTTGACTGAACTGAATCTTCAGATGAAGGTGAGCTTAAAGAATAAACTTCATGTTTTTGTATAGAAGGAATTGACACATTTAAAGTAATCTTTTCCACAGCTATTAAGTGACTTGAAGAAACAATCCAGAAAATGTCTGGTCCATAGATTCGTCTTAGATTTAATCAATAATGAGTGAGAAACTGGAAAGGAAGACAAATGTGTTTAGAAGTTCCAGAAAAAAGTAACTCTTTACAGAACATTACGATACCTCTGGAAGACGACTCCTTCTTAATTTTAGCACCCAATTGACAAGAAGACGGAAGCCTTTTGAAGTAGTTATTTGCCATAGTTGACACAGGATGTAGACCAGTTATATTGACAGCATATCGCTTCTCAGTTGAACAAACCACGATGGACAATGGATAAACCAGACTGTTCACCATCCTGATGCATTCCGCTGGACTCCGGAGTCGATCCTCAGGGCGACGTAAGCTTTGTTGGCCCTGAAGACCGCACACACCCCGTTGACATAGATTTATGGCTGTCCGGACAGCATCCTGGCCAGTTCTCAACCACTGTCACTCTGTCCTTCCTAAAGGCAGCCCTAAATCTAATGGGATCAAGCAGCCTCCTAGGCTGCCTCGGGCCCACCACTCTGTTTAAGGGGTGGTGGGGCGCCTCCAATCTGAACCTGAATCACCCTATGATCTGTCCATAGGGGGCAGGAAAACTTCATGTATGGTACTGCGAAGGGTCATATACACAAGACGACCCTGGGCCCAGGGTGGGAGGTACAGATATAAGATTGTACTGAAATATCACGGCTACTTCTCTTCTCCTCCCCTCCCCCCTTCCCTATCTCTTACTCTCCCTAGGAACATGCAACACAGAGTACCTGTCTGGGACTAGGTCATCCAAAGGAATTTCAATCCCAGCAGTTTGTCAGGTCTCTGCTAAATACTAGATGTGGTTGACCTAAGACAATCGTCTCACGCACCAGTGGGGCACAGTGGACGACTGACCTAGCATTTATTTTATAGGCATGATATTTTGAGGGCATTCATTTGATTTCATAATCATATCTCATCACAGTATTGAGTGGCACAAGCTGTTTTTTTTAATTTTTTTTTTATTTTTTTAAATAACAGCTCTTTATTGAGTTTTCATGTTTTCACACAATGTTGCTATTTTTGTCATCACCAGAGTTTTAATGTGAATCTTCTAGGCTCACTGCTTCCAACACTCAGGACAATGGATACATAGTCATACACCTCCCCCCCCCCCCAACAATTAGTCTAGTTTGAATATTTGATTAGGCATACCTGTAAGGTGTATATGTATGCATGTGTAGCCCTCTTACCCCCACCCTAAGTGAGATTGGGGTGGGTAGGTGTATCTGACTACTTATCAGTGTGGTGCTGTACCTGTTTGGCAACCAGGAGGGCTGAGCTTCCGCCACTTGGAACCTGGGGTATATATACACTATATATACATATATTCACGGTGCAGCGCCTCCACCGATAAGGGGTCCCAGCGAGATGGGAGTATTCTCTTACTGGACACAATATACATACGAACCACTCGCAGATGCAATTGAACAAGCTTTACTAATCAATAATAGAAATAGACATATCACATATATATATATCAACATGCCCTTCCCACCTCTAAGGCAATAGGGACAGGGTCCCTATTATTGTCCCGACCACTGACTGTGTAAAGGCATTAGCCGCAGTGTCACTTTATTCAGAGTGTTTGGGGATAGCGCGCTTCCCTGGTGTTGGGGCCCGGTGGTGCACATGAACGATACCTCTCTGGTCTCGGTCCAGACCAGATCACAACCGCAACCAGTATTCCACGACGTGGCTCGGCGGCGCGATAATGTGCTTCTTTCAGAGATGAGTCCTCAGGCCGATCAACAGTGTCTGCTACCGTTGCATAGGTCAGGCTGTTCTGCACTTCAGACAAGGTCCTGCAGACACACACACACACACACACACACACTATTCACGATCCGTCTCACACACACCAACTGCAGCGGCAACATCTTGCAGCTAATATCCCTTTCTGTATACTACTGGGGAAATGTCCCTATCTCCAGGCCTACCCTGCTATACACCTCTCAGCAGACCTACTGTGGCTCAGGGGATCTATCTAGGACACGGGGGGAAACTCTCTGGCCTAGTCCAAGGGACACACTCTCCCTGGACCCTACCTTCCCCCTCTGTGCCCTGATCCCAACTCCCTGAACTGTCTTCATCTTCAAATCCTCTCCCTCTGTCTCTATTCAAAAATCCCTCAACTGCCACTGGCATCTCACAGCCTCACTGGTTGCCTAGCAACATGTTAACTGCAGCCTCTGAAGCAGAGCGATGCTAACTGCTCTTATTCAAAACTGCCCTATTACTATTATTACCTATTACTATTACTACCTATTACTGTTACTACCTATTACTGTTACTACCTATTGACTTGTAGTTCCGTACAGAGCCTTCCCTGTAATGGCCGCCACACCTACTATTGCGCATGCACGAAGTTCCCTAATGGCCGCCGCGCATGCTATCCGTTCTGCGCATTTCCGAGCCCTGCGCGCGCACAGCAAACATGGCGGCGCCCTGCCGTCGCCCTCCCTAAAACACAGGAGGTAAGGGGGAAAACGGAAGCCCGGGGGAATCGGAGGGTACCTGGCTACGTGCGTGTGTGCGTGTGTGCGTGCGTGTGTGGATTGATCCCTTAAGACTGCTTCAATAGTACAGCCTTTATAAGACATTCAAAGTCATTTAGAGCGATTACTTGGTGTACAGTATCACTGCATTGACATGGGGTAAACAAATGTTTTATTTTGACAAAGGTCAACAGTTTTTAATTGTGTGCTGTTGCAACGTTTATTATTAAACATTACGCTGTATGATACAGAGGGCAGATTGTAGAAGAAGCCTTTTATCTTTATTATCCATTTGCATATTTAAATCTCACACTCCATAAAAGATTTCCGCACTGTCCTGAGGCACTGTCATGGAGAGACGTAAGGTAAATGAAAATTTCTTAGGCCGTGTGTATAGTTTTTTAAGTAGGAAGGGGGGTCATTCCTGCTCAACCTTAATATCCATCATTAAATGGTTGTAGTGGCGGTGCAATGGGAAGAAACCAATATATTTCCAAAAAGGTGTTCGAGAGATGATCACCAAAAAAGATTCCCATTCAAGTTGCACTCAGCCTATTGTTTATTTTTCCTTATAATTAAACAGTAGGTATCTTAAGGTTATTTATATTTCAAAAAACCCCAAGGAGATAAGTACATAGGGAAATACTAACATTTAAAATCATTTTATTAAACTCATCTATCAAAAATAAACCCAAATAAACTATACTATGTTAAAATTCTTGCTTCTCTTTTTTACACAGTATGTGCTAATTGTTACACCAGTGATAATTATATCGTAGTCGTTTGGTTATCACACAGTCTCCAGACGCTAGTATATGCAGAAGTGAAGCACCTTAATCCTAGGTTTATCACTCTCAGTTATACACTGTATCGGTCGCACAAAGTATCAATCTATGAAATGGAATACTTTTCTCAATAGTGGATGGTTACTATTGTAACACTGCTAAATTTGAAACACAGCAATAGTCCGAACACAGTTATTCCTTTACAGAAGGTAAGTATATATAGTGTATTATGTAGGACTGTGAACTCACTGAGTAGGCTGCCCCTAGGGTCAATGCAGCCTTACTAAGAATTATTACTGTCTTAGCTATGTAATTTAGTATCCATGAACAGGATAAAATGCGAATGCGGCTCTGATTTTACACGGGTTAAACAAGGGGTTAATAGATTGATACTTTGTGCGACCGATACTGTGTATAACTGAGAGTGATAAACCTAGGATTAAGGTGCTTCACTTCTGCATGTTATGTATTTCCCTATGTACTTATCTCCTTGGGGTTTTTTGAAATATAAATAACCTTAAGATACCTACTGTTTAATTATAAGGAAAAATAAACAATAGGCTGAGTGCAACTTGAATGGGAATCTTTTTTGGTGATCATCTCTCGAACACCTTTTTGGAAATATGCCGTGTGTATAGTGCCACGACGGGCGACGCAAAGTCGCCCAAAAACAAATACATTGCCGCTGCTGCGTGCGCTTATAGTAAGCGCGATGGCGACAATGTGGCGGAGCGACGTCGCCAAATTTGGTAGCTGGCAATATTTGATTTTTCAAGGGCTGTCGCCTCATGTGACAGCTCCTGAACCAATCAAATGCCAAAAAGCCTGCGCCGCCGCCGCAACGCGAAATATAACTTTCGCTAGCAGCGACAGGTGACGTCGCCTGTCGCGGGCACTATACGCGCAGCCTTACCAATAAATTAACTTCTCTTAGTGTCTCCATGACTGATTGGTTCCCACACCAGAGTAGTTCTGGGGGCGTTTTGTTTTGTTTTTTGTTTCTATAAATTTGGGTTTTTGGAAGCTCGACTAGATGTGTAACTGATGGTTCGGGGAAAGAGAGTACCATTGCACTGTGAAGTCCACTGACCTTTCCCACCTCTGTCTGGAAACGGCATAAAATGCCGAGATGATGCACTGTCATTGCGGGACTACAAGAAATTCATTTATTGGTAATGTTTTTCATGACATTTTTAGTGATTTTGTCACTCAAACTCCTCCATATTGTGTTGCAGCCAGAGCACTAAGCTTGTCGGAGGAAACAAAGAGAAGCAAGGAAAAAAATCACCTAACATTTGAGGACACAAAGCCTTTGCGTTCACATTCTGACTCCTCGTCTGGACACGTTGGGAAGCCGGCATCGGATAAAGCTGCGCCTCTGAAGGCCAGCTCAAAGCTGGCAATCCTGAAACAAATGGACGAAGCCCAGAAAAATGAAAAGGAGCCCTCTACTGCAGCAACAAAAGAAAAGCCTATTTCCCCAAAGGTGGAGCAGAGAACGCCAGCAAAAACTTCTCCTCACAAATCGGGGGTAAGACCTCCCTCCATTCGTTGCTTAGCTTTTACTTTTTGTGGTGTGTAAAGAGCATAGTATGTTGCCACCCTTTCACGTCGTTAAAGCTGCAGTTCAAGCTCCCGTGTTGTTTTTTGTTTTTTTTTTACTTTTTTTTTTACTTTTAATAGTTTCATGTGGGCAATCTCTACTTAACTAAAGAACTACATAGCTGCCGGTCAATTCGTTCTCCGTCAAAGTTTGGCGACATCTTTAAATATGGGGAATGTAAATGGTTGCTATAGGAACAAGCATGCTTGTTAAAATAGAATACAAGAAAATTGGTCTTTCAAAGTTGTTTTTTTTTTTTTTTTTTTTTAAACAGAAAATGCTAAAAGTATTTTTTCTTACTACAGAACTGATTTATTTAAAAAAAAAAACACATGCAGGATATTGCTTGAACTGCAGCTTTAAGGACAAAGAATCAGTTACCAGAATTGTTTTCCCCTAAAAGCTTCCTGTTTAATAAAGTTGTTTTAATCTTATTCCAAGTCGAGTCCTGAGGACTCTGAGAAGAAGCGGGCCAATTATCAGAAGTATCGGAATTTTCTTAATCGTGAAGGTCCAAAAGCACTTGGCTCCAAGGAGGTTCCGAAGGTAAATGACAAGTACATGACTGGGTTATGTTCTCTCTGTTAAGATGGCTGGAGACTTGGAACATACATCCACGTAATGGGTTTGCTGCGAATTATAATCATACTGTGCAGAACCTTTCTATCCGGAAGACTATTGGAATAATTATTATTTTTTTACACATAGTTGGCCATTATTTATAAGCCATAACATTTTAACCATGAAATGATGCATCAAACATGTTTGTGCATCTTATTTCAGAGGCGAGCAAACAAACATTCTGTAGAATTAAAACTACTAGTTTTGGTTACAGACATACAGTTTTAACTCTGTACTTTTATCGCTTCTAGCTGCTGGAGAGTACCGTAACGTATTTGTTTTACATGGTGACTTTAGAATAAAATGAGTTTTGCTGTAAAATGTGACCTGCCTTAACGCACTTTTTTTTGCTTGAGGCACCCATCTTTTGTTTTTATTTGTGCACCTATGTTGTGGATGTCTTAATCTTTCCACACAACCATCACTCTGAATAAGGCATAATAGCCATTTCATTCAGTATGCTTTTGCTCCCATAGCATTTGAAAAGCCTTAATGGCATCCAGTCATATTTTTGCATCAAGCATCATAATTGGTCTACATTAAAGGGGTGTTTAGTTTTCCAAAAACACAGACAAAGCAACACTTGACATTTGTACTAACAGGATTAAGAAATGGTATTGGCGGGAAATCCATGTACTGCTTAAAACGTGAGATTTAGGATGGGCAAATCCTTCTCTACTTCAGCATTTTGCAAACGTTCAAGCAGTGCATCCGATTCTATACATCTTTATAGCCTCATAATAGAATTTGATGTCATGGAATAGAAAATCGGTTCACCAATTATACATCGCATGCCCCTAACATCACGGCACCACTCTTTATAAATATCCAGTTTGTCTTTAAAGCAGCAATCAAGGTTGCATGCATCATTTTGTTTTTGGTATAGGTTTGAAGCCGGGGAGTCTGGAGCTGAACCCCATTAATTTCAGCTCTGGTGTCCCCCCTGCTTCCAGAGATACCTCAGCCGGTGCTGCCAGTATCTCTGAAGTTTAAATGTCCAGGTCACACTGGCCAATAGGAAGTCACAACAGATGACATCACGGCATCCTGTTTGGTCCGTGGGACATTTAAATACTGCCATTATGTTAGGCACACACGTTTCCTGGCTGCAGAGATACAGTCACCCCTTATGGAGGCAAAAAAACAAAACAAGAAATTGCTGCTTTAAAGACAAAAAACAACCAGCATCCAACATCCATCATTGGCTAACTTTAGTGGCAATTTCAGGAGGAAACATTGACTATGACCAATTTTGGTGACCCTGTATCCATCAATTGCGATTTTCCTCCCTCTGTTTTACTAGACATTTGTTATATTAACTTTGTAATATGTACAAAAAATGCAATGTTTTAATATCTGCTTTCTGCTGCCTCAAGTGCTACTGCTTTTGAAGAGTAAAAGATGACACACTATATATATATATATATATATATATATATATATATATATATATATTTATATTTATATATATATATATATTTATATATATATATATATATATATATATATATATATATGTGTGTGCGTGTTTAATGATCGTTTAAACAACCTTAATTTTAAGTGGATATTAATAAAGTTATTTGTTTTTAAGATTATCACAATGCATCCAGGTTATGAGTGAGTGCCCTTACTAGGTTACAGCATCTGTATAATGCCTTCTGCAACTTACTTGACATGATGACAATGTCACTCTCCAACTGATGCTTTTCTTTCTCCTGTAATACGCATTTAGCAATTGCTGAGGGCAGACACTTTTGTAATGCAGCCTTGGCCTCTTGCTCTTTATTCAGTTGTCCATAGAGGCAATCTATTTAATTCCCTGCGGGTTGAGGTGCCTGTGTTAGGGATCTTTTACCTCGGTTAAACGTGTCCTCTTTCTTTTCCACTATTCCTGGGATGATTCTGTGATTTGCCTTAGGCTGCAGCATATCACTTTCATCTAATGCAGACTTTCCTGAGGTTACAGGGTCATCTTTAATTCCTTCAGCAACTTCTACTATAATTGACAGCCACCCTTCTTTTTCTTTCTCCTTCCCTTGAGAATCTCTGAAAAATCAGTGGTACTGTGTTCACATTTATTGCTCAAGACTCTTTTCAAAGTGGGAGCCATAGCTTAAGATATGGTGAAACCAAACTTCCCCAGAAACCAGTGTAACAGATTTTCTGGCAAAGGCTGACCCACCCAATCTCACATTGGCCCCTGTGGTCTAACCAGTCCCCATTACATGGTCGTGTCTAGTGGTGCACCTGTTGGCAACAGGACTCCTGAGTTTCCCGCATGATGTTGTGTGGGGATGTCAACCCAGACAGGCAGCTGAGGTAGCGTGTATGAGTCCTACCTACAGTACATACAGTGCAGCGCCTCCACCTCATCAGGATCTCTGCATCCGCAGGGAGATGGTTCTAATGAGGAACTCCTTCTCTGTGGTGCCTTCCGCTGGAGAGTAACTTCAGTCTCACACAGTGGAGTTGATTTAGAACTGGACATCTTTATTGATTGGTGGTATGGGCCAGCTGTGTAACGGATCCGCACCTTAGTTTGCTGTTTGCCTTGCCTTACAGACCTATGCAGCCCTGGAACACTGCTCCTGATCTTTGCTGCAGCTCCACCCTGGGTTCACTCATTGAGGCAATGCTGTCACACGCCCCTTCTGCTATTGGTTCACTGACCTTTAAAGACACCTTTCCCACAATGCTTCCCTGCCGAGCATAACCCTTCCTGGTTGTCACAAGTGTTCTGCCACAAGCCCTAAGGCTTGGCTCTGTTGTGTTCTAATCTCTCTAGTTCTATTTCCTAGTTCACGCAGAGGTCTATTCCTGTCTCCTGTGCTGAAGCGGAGTACTCTTCATGTTAACTTCAGATCCTTGTTTCCTGAGGCGAGCTGCTAGACTCGTGCAGTGGCCTGTTCCTGTGCTGAAGCGCAGTACTCTTCATGTTAACTTCAGATCCCTGTTTCCTGAGGTCGGCTGCTAGTCGCACGCAGCGGCCTGTTCCTGTCTCCTGTGCTGAAGCGGAGGTCTCTCCAGTGTTGACTTCAGCTCCCTGTTTCCTGAGGCCTGATATCCTTCCACAGCAAGAGCCTTTCTACCGGTACCTGGGGCTCGCTGCTCATTCTCCATAGCAGTGGCCGTGTCCTGGTTCCTGTGCTGAAGCGGAGGTCTCTCCAGTGTTGACTTCAGCTCCCTGTTTCCTGAGGCTTGCTGTCCTTTCTCTGCAGAGCCTATCTATTTGGTTCTTGGGGCCTGCTGCTCATTCTACATAGCAGAGGCCGTGTCCTGGTTCCTGTGCTGAAGCGGAGTACCTCCCGTGTATCCTTCTGTTTCCTGTTTCCTGTGGTCTGCTGCCCTACCCTTAGCAGAGGCCAATCTATGAGTCCTGAGGTCTGTAGCTCTCTCTCTCTCCTTGCACAGGCCGCTCTGGACTCTTGCGCTGAAGCACTGGTTTACCAGTGCTGCCTGGCGGCATGCCCACTCCGGTCTGCCTATCCTTTCCTGAGACCAGTACTATGGGCCATGGTCGTCGCACGCGCAGAACCTACGCCCACACTCACGCTCCTAAGCTGAAGCGGGGAACTTCTGATTACCTGTTGCCAAACTCCTGCTTGAATAACGTTTACCCTGATCTCTCCAGTCCTGACCATGGCTTGTCCACTGATGTTGCTACCTTCTCCAGTCCTGACCCTGCTACGTACGACTACGAACTGCGCTATCCGGATCAGCCTGCGCGGTCTAAGGTTGGTGCTTATACAACCCCACCTCAGCCACGCGGTCCGACCCAGGTTTGTGGCGAGCACAACCGTGACAAGCTGCCCTTCACAGCCAGCAACTCAGCCACTCATCTTGGCTGGTACTTGCCTTTGAAAGGCATGCTCTGTTAATGAAGTGGAATCACCTCCTGTGCCAGGTCCCTGGACACAGTGTGGGCCCAACCAGCCGGGCTGCTGCTGGGCCCTCAATTAGAGCAGTGTCACTAGTTGCTTCACTAGTACACTCTGGCCTTCTGCTCTTCTCAACCTTGTAGAACCTTGTAGGACACACTAACTTTGGACAGTGCTGTGTCTTATATACCTCAGGAACCTGGCACATCTCTGATGTCACTAACGGTGGACTCAGAGCATGTTACCACTCCCCTTGGATACATATGACACCTCACCAGGGTGTGAGGGCAAACCTCCATGATTGATACTGGTAACCCTGTAACTTACCAGGCTTACTGCCAGCATGAGAGAAAACTGTAGGCCATTTAACAACATGGCTATACCAGTAAAGAGGAAATGTGTCTTTAGAGCCGCAGCATTGGAATGAACAACAGAAATATTAGGCACAACAGAGAGACAAAAGATAGGAGAGCTGACCCTTAGATTTGAGACCTTAGCATCAGTCACAGAAATATCATAAATTGCTTTGGAAACCATACACAGAGAAACTTGCAGTTATATCTGAAACTTTAGAATTAAGCATAGGAATATCCCAGATTAAGAGAAACTAAAGACAGAGTACTTGTAGTTACCACTGAGACTTTAGAAATCAGGCATAGGAGTATAATAGAGTGCGAGAAACTAAAGACAGAGAAACTTGTAGTTGAATCTGAAACTTTAGAAATCAGGCATAGGAATATCATAGATTGCGAGAAACTAAAGACAGAGGAACTTGCAGTTAAATCTGGAACTTTAGAAATAAGTCATAGGAATATCATAGATTGCGAGAAACTAAAGACAGGGGGACTTGCAGTAACATCTGAAACTTTTAGAATCAAGCATAGAAAACCCACAGGTTGTAGAGAAATCAAGGCATAAGCAACAAAACAATGGTAGTACTTTAGTCTTTCGAAATGGAACCTGAGAACCAGCAGTGGTATACCCAAGCAAGGAAATCAAAAGTAAGTCTGTCTTTAGAAATGTAAGTCTGAAAACCTGCAGTGACCCACCCAGAAATGCAGGGAGAGACAAGCCTTGTCCAGGGAATGAAAGTCTGAAATGGCAAAAACAGGTACTGCAGGGAAGACTTTTTTTTTTTTTTTGAGCTAATTCTTCTCAGGAGGAAAATGGCAAAAAAACCCTGCAGAACTCTTTGCCGCAACAAAAACCTTCAGGATCCCAACAAAAAAAGTACCTTCAACCCAATGCAGGCGGAAAGGGTCTGCTGAAGCAGGAAGGCAGAGAATCTGTTCCAGTGAGGTCCAGAAGTGGCCTTTGTTTTCTGTCACAGAGGAGACTCCTGGTACGGGTAGGACCTCAGTGGCCAGAACAGTGGGGAGCAGGCAAGGAGAGTTGGGGTCATGGGCTGAGGTGGGTGGCAGGCAGTTAGCAGGAACATCGGGGTCACAAGCAGGGTTTGGCGGCAGGAGCAGTACAGGGTAGCAGGAACTGAGACAATGGAGCAGGGACTTAGACTAGGTAACTGGGACTGAGAGCAGAGAACAAACAGGGACAAGCCAGATTACCAGCAAGGGCCTTTAATAAAGGTACAGGACTCCAAACACAGAACAGGTACAGAAACAGGAACAGAAGCTGCAGCAGAAGCATGGGCATAAGGAGTCTGACACAAAACAAAGGCAAGGAGAAACAGGAAACTATAAGGACAGGAACAACGGGAGAAGACAGATAGACAGACAAACCCCAGAGAAGACAGAAACCAGCAGCACACCCGGTGACAGAGAAGGAACTACGGCTAGGAGCAGGATGTCTAGGAGACCCTGACATTCTGCTTCAAGTCAGCAATAACTTTGTCCGAGCTGGTCTATTTTTGACCATGGCAGAAATAATAGTGTTCGCTGTCTTCAGCTAGTCCTTTGGTCCTCTAAGTCACTACGTAAGCGACGCTCCATGTTCATCACTGTCCCACAGTCAAAGGTGATTGATAAAAGATTACTCTGTAGCTTAGCATTAGCTTCTATCTCCTGTTTCAATCATTTACAGAGGAGATCAGAGTCCTGCCTGGTATTTTCCAGGGCATTTCCAGGGCTGGTCAAGAGATAGTCATTCATGGGTTCTGGCTCTGCTTCCCTGCTATAGTTTGAGAGTTTCTCACTGTCAGCACCAGACAGACACTTTTTGGGGTACACAACTTCTGCCTCTGGCCCTCTGGATATTCGATCATCCGCGGGAAATTTTTCCATTTCCTGCAGGCTGCAGGGCATGTCGGCCCCCTTTTCCACCGCGGGATCTGTGGACATGTCTGATCCTTACATGGTAATTGGAGAACCTCTTTTCTTTTTCCACCTTTTTACTTTGGACGACTCCATTCCATCAGGGGTACTGGGGTCTCCTTCTAGGTTTGAAACATCAGCAGTTTTCACAGCATCCACCATGCTTTTCTTGCATTTGCATTAGCTGGCAGGAATTTGCGGGGTCAAAAAGACCTGTTTAGGCACCTCCACCATCCTAGGGGTGTTTTGTGGGTGCGTCTTGTTTCAGGTTCCCTATAAGGGATATCTTCATCCTTATCCTCATAGGACCGGAAGGGCCCTTCTTCCATGGGAAAAAGGGAGAGCTATTTTTTTTAGGTGAAATTATAATAAGGCTTTATTGTCTGTTCCTTTAAGCAATACAGCAAACAAAAATATACATAAAACAATAAACACCTATTCCTGTGTAAGGGCTAACTTACTCCCCCAGTCCCTCTCTGCAAGGCTGGGGGGGGAGGGAAGCCCCTACACCCCTATCACCCCAAAGTCTCAGCAGTACCTTAACGCAGATGGCCCTTCAGGTCAGTGGTGTCCGGGTAGTTGTCTGCTTTATGGTTCAGGCATAGAGGTCTGGTCCCATTTTGCTTGCACCCAGAACACCGCCCTCCTTTTCCTTATGTCAACTCCATCAGGACCTAAGGAAACTCCATCCTGTTTCTCAGACCAAGCTTTTTCTAAAAGTTCTAATCAGCCAGGTGGAGTCTGATTGATTGCCTGTGTGCAATTAACCAGCACACTGCTGGGTTTAGAGGCAGTTTCTCTTCAACAGTGATAAGTCCCTGTTACAATGACGTTATACATTGTATGCTCAAATGTCTTAGTTTCTGACCAGTCTAATTACCTAATGTAATAATTCAATTCAGCACAGCATGTGTGCTTTGAGTGAGAAAACAAATGGGTATGTTCTCTGCTAAAAAGCATATTACAATTTTTGCCTAGGTAGCAATTAACAAAACAAAATGTGAATATCCCTAGAGGAATGCTGACCATATGAAAAATAAGTGAGCCAATTCAATGTCCAAGGATATAAATACATTAAGTGACAGCATAATTAATCTTCTGTACATAATCAATGAGGTATAGAAATGTCTTGAAGTCTGAACGACATGTAGTTTTCTCTGGGTACCAGTTACAGAGCTTTTAGTCAATTAATTCTCCCACAGGAAACTGTAACAAAACACCTAACACTCTCAAGGACAGGCAGAGCTGTAAACTGAGAACTAAAAGGAAAAGATAAATATTAAGCATCATGCTACAACACTGTCATTTTGTATTTCTAAGTTACAATTTGTAAGAGGATGTTCTTCCCAAGAAAATTCATAAATAATAAAGAGAAATCTAAAAATGATCATTTTAAATAATTGTATGTTCTTGTAAGTCGCACATTAACTATTATTCCTCTGTAGATCCCCTACTCCTCAGCATTTCATCGCCTACAAATATCACAATATACATGTAGCCAGGTATGCTGGGAGAATAGGGAAGGTTGCAGTGCATGCAGGGAGTGCTTCAGTACATCGGAGGCTCCGCAGTGACCCGAGCGAGTAGGCCGCCATGTTTGGCGTTCGCACATGCGCAGTGAGCCCGTGGAGGTGGTGAGGGAGCAGAGGTCGCGCATGCGCAGTAAGGGGTTGTGAGAGCCTGCGAAACAGGAGCTACTCCTATAGGGTGCAGCGCACGGGACTACGAGTCCCAGGAGCCTTAGCGAGACCAGGTGACGCCAGGGAGCCTATAGGGTGGGTTGATTCGCGGAAGGAAGGGTTAGGAGGTTGCGCAGGGTAGCACGTTGAGAGAGTTGATCAGGAGGAGGAAGGAGAAGGAGCTCTGCATGTAGGGCGGCCAGTAGCCTCTACACTAGGCCATATACCCCCGGCCCAGTTAGGCCCTGAGTCACCGTGAGTGAAGGGGACATAGGGACAGGCCATAAGATAGGAACCAGCCCCTTAGTACCAGTAGGAGAGTTGTTACACCCAGAGACTGTCGCGTTACCATACCGGAGGTTTGGGCTCAGACCTCGGCCAGCACAGCAGTTGCCAACCGGGTGGGATCGCCCCGGAAAGGTTTCCCTGGAGTGTCTTCATCGTCAGATTCTTTGTGATGTTCCTTTGCAGGCGCGAGTGCTGGAGCGCTCGGCAGGTAACCTCAATAAGTGCACCAACTATAAGATCAGAACATAGTGGCTGCGCACAAACATACCCAACATTGGGGGTGGGGGGAACTGTGGTGTGGGAAACTGGACACGGTGTGGTACACGATGAAGGGGTCGCATCCTGTGAAACGCAGTAGTATAGTGTCTCCTATACGGAGGGACACCTGTTTGATGATATGCAAGGTTATGGTTGCCATTAGTAAAGTAATTGGTTATTTTATATGCTGTGTGTATTGTATTACATTATTGTCCTGTGAGGAACAACTTCCACTCTGCTGGGAGCCATCACAGGTGGAGGCGCTGCACTTGGTAAAAGGTTATTCAGTATTCATATGTGTTGCCCCAGGCTCTCCGTGGCGGAGGCTTATGCCCTGCGAGCCAACAGGTTGAACAGCATTGGTAGCACACTGTATTCAATAGGAAGCAGGGCTACATACACTTGTATTATGCTACTCTTAGCCATAAAACAAGCTGGTGTGAAGTAAATTTAGCAGGGGTGAAGATAACAAAGAAGCAAAGAATACTGTGAAACAATCTAGTGCCATAGAAATGATAGAGTTGGGTGAAAGTTCACAGTGCTACAGAGTTTGCGAGATACAGTATTGGGCACAACATTTTTGCTAGATTACAGATGCATTTAGCTTTGGTGCAATGTAATTTTAAGTGGCACCATGAAGGCTTTATGTTGCGGCCGCAAAATCTACAGACTGTTCACTTGATTGGTTTCAGCATTCAAAAATGGCCAGGCAAGATCACATGGGCTTAAATAGTAACATTACTCCATAATTAAAAGCAATTTAAATGTATTCACTTAATTACAGAAAAACGCTGAATTCACACTCACATTTAAACACCAAATATACTTACAGTCATTGTATCCCATAAACCTTGCAACATTAAAATAATAATATTTGTTGATTTCTGCTTCTGATGGTAGCCTGGATTTATTCTTTTATATGCTTACAAAACTTTTCATAAGATAAGCAGACACATGTAATAACTAGATTACTAGAAAACTTAGCAATATCCTGTATTTATTACTGCAGCAATCAGCACTGCTTCATAGTGTTAAAGGGACCCTGCAACATTATTGAGTTTAACAGCTTTGAAAGATTGATTCAATCTTCCATATTTTCATTTCTACTTTTTGGATTTTGATGTGGCTATGTGTCTATCTTTTTATATTAGAATATAAACATATTACACGGAAGTGGTGGTACTGGTGTTTTGGTACAAAACTCAAATTAATTAATGAATCCTCCAAAAAGGAATAAAAAAAAACATATATACAGCTGCAGCCGCATGTATTCAAAAAAATCACGGCGCCGATTTTGTGTGCTCTGCTGTACTCCATGCAGCATGAACGTGGCCAATCGCCCCAGGCACCCGCGCTTATCGCGATTGCTTTGTTGAATTTCATGGATTCTGTTTCTTTGGTGCAATGAAATGAATGAATTGCAATGTGTACAGTACTGTGCTACTGTGTCAATATTAAGGTGTTTAAAAACCAGAACTCTAAAATTCCATTTTCTGCACTCCCCGCACTCTCGTCTTAAGGCGGAAAGGTTGGAAGACATCCCACGTCATGACATCGGTATTCCGATGTACACAACGCGTGATTTGTTTAAAAAACGGCCCCTGCAGCTGTATATTATATATCTGTTTCTTGCACAGTTTTATTCGCACTGAATCGCAGACAGTATAAATGCTTCATTCATTTAATCCTTTAGGCACTTTTCCCCATAAATCATTATGTTTAGTCCATAAGACAATAATACACATGTATTTAGTGTCGGTACCAGCTAAAATGGAGTTTAACTTGAAAGGGTTAGCAGTCTTGAATCATTTTTTTATCAAAATATGCCACTAAATGACTCATATGTTATAAGACTGAGGATCAAAATGTAGAATTTCACTAGTAAATTGCAAGTCCCATTCTGAGTAGCACAGGGTTTTTGTTTTGATTTACTTAAAATGTTAAAGAGGGGCCTTTGTACCAAGGTGGGAACTAATTTCTACTGTATGTATTTTAGTTTCATATTTCCAGTTTTTGCTGCAGCATTGTTTTCCTTACTTTTTACATTGTATGACAACACCCAGCATTCTTGTATTTATTTTATTTACTTAAATTCAGTGTAATTGTAATTTTTATGGGCCTTTTCAAGTTTAGCTTAATGGGGTTTCTTCATTCTCTAACAGTAGATTGTACAAGACTTGATGAGGGAAAAATGAAGAGATCAGAAATGCCTAATATACATATCAATATAGCTTTTGCTAACAGCCCATAACACGTTGTCAATATTGTAAATGGAACCAGCTATATACATTTAAATATTGTAATTAGATTGTCAGTTTCCCAATGGGAATTTCTGAACAGGGTTTTCATTTCTTCTCCATGTGTGCTTTGCTTATCCATGCATCTTATTGGTTTTATTGTTGTGTGGTAAACATATTTTCCCTTCATTACATTTATCGAATTAGTGCTTATTAATTAGATTTCATTTTCCATTGAAAACATTTGATAATTGTTATGTATTATTTGATATAAGTTTTAATTTTGTAGTAAAAAGAAGAATTTAAATCTAGAAAATACGGTTAGGTGTTTGTATCTTTTTTCAATATCTCTTTATTGGACTTTATCTTATATTTTTTAGGAAATAGAATTGGTAATAAAAAAACATACAAATCATGACATCTTCTCATAAATAAGAACATTTAAAATAGAAATGCTGTTCCAAATGTGTGGGGTAAAGTTGGGAGAAAGACTTTCTAAGGGTGGTGGAGCAAAAGGAGGGAAATTAGATATTTTTGCATTTCTGGATCTGAGCAGGTGGTTGCACAAAACGCAGCGCTATAATAGACATAGCAGTATATACAGTATACGTTAACTGTTTTTTACAGCCTCTGGTACATCAGTTACCATCTTATCTTGGGGACTCCACGGATCTACTCAATACACTTAAAACATTTTCTTGGTCACATTCTTACACATGGGTAACTTTAGACATCGCTTCTCTTTACACCATCATTGATTACCAGCACGGCATTAAAGCCATTCAACACTTTTTAGATATTTCTTACATGTCCCCTGCACAGAGCACATTTATTATTGAATCTATTTTATTTCTTTTAACACACAATTTTTTCTTGTTTAACAAATCTTATTATCTTCAACAACGTGGTTCTGCTATGGGCACATCTTTCGCACCCTCTTACGCCAATCTTTTTATGGGATTCTGGGAACAACATTTTATTTACAGTGACACCAACATATACAGACACAATATTTAATTTTATCGTAGATACATCGATGATCTGATTATGATTGGGGAGGGTGGCACTGAACTGTTGAGTAGATTCGTGGAGACCATCAAAGATAATATTTATAACTTACATTTCACTTATATTGCACACACAGTACAGAAAAGAAAAAATGCACAGATGCGCACCAGGGATTAGATAAATGTTATTTATTAATAAAAATACACATATAAAACTGAGAGGATCCAACCCCTCCTCAGCTAAAAGAGTTAAACTGCCCAGATACAGTGACCATACATATGGACTCTGAAAAATCGAAACCCTAAACAGTAAAACACACACAGT
>WSYH01002213.1:9615-72832 GCA_036426205.1 Ascaphus truei | reverse complement strand
CCCCCCCGGACATGAACATGTCTCTTCACCTGTCATGTCTTCATCAAGGTCACTCCTCAAGCATGGAAGGTGAGTGTATGAGGGGCCCTTATGCATGTTAATTGTGCATAGAACAATTTATATTTGCCATGTGCAAAAATAATGCCTTCACACCTGTATATGACAACTCCTCATCAGTACTTGGTACATAAGATGTAGTTTTTCCTGCACACCATATTTGTGTTATAAAGTATCAGCTAGGAGTTGTGATGTTACAACAACCTTTAATTCATTCTTCTTTCACACTGAGTCGAAACATCATTGTTACTTCAAGCATCATCTTTTAATTGGACACAAATAAAAAATTATGGAAACATGTTATGTGTTCCACTATGAGAACAACTATCCTTATAGTGAAAACAAAGTGAAAGTTCCATGGCAGTTCATAATGTCTTTCTTTATTTGTAGAACCAGATGTTGCCGCTCAAGGACAAATTCACTCGAGTGACCATGAAGATGTTGACACTCCTGGATTAACACAGCATTCAAGTCCTCCTGCTCGTGACACATACTCAGCTATTGCAGAGGGAGGGTGGCACTGAACTGTTGAGTAGATTCGTGGAGACCATCAATGATAATATATATATAACTTACATTTCACCTATATTGCACACACAGTACAGATTACTTATTTGGATATTCTTCTGTTTATTGATGTTAATAATACAATACAAAGCGACATATATCGCAAAGAGTCACCCGAGGGCCCTAATTCGTGGGATACCCAAAGGTCAATCTTTAAGACTCAGAAGAATTTGTTCTACTTTAAGAAATGTTCATAGAACAATCTAAAGACCTAGCATTAAGATTCGAACAGAGAGGCTATGATCGTAACTGCATTCAAAGTGCCTTTAATTATGCATTCTCCACCTCCAGAGACAAATTATTGCAGCTTGCCTTTAAACCTAATTTATCACATTACAGTGATAAAGCTCAATTCGATGGAGAAGGGTTGTTCTTCATTACCAAATTTAGTCGCCAATCTGAAGATATAAAATCTATCATCAACAAACATTGGCACATTTTGCAACTAGATACGGCCCTAAAACCACTAGTCCAGAATCGACCAAAATTTACATTTAGGAAAGTCAATACTTTATCTACACATCTCTCTCCGAGTTTGTTTGTTCCTCCCTCGATACATACAAAGGCTTTCTTCCTCTAGAGGTTTCCACAAATGTGGTTACTGTTCTGTATGTAAATACGCTAAACCTATTAAATCAATTGCTATATATATATATATATATATATACAGTGTTCGACAAACCTATACATTTGCTCGCCCCGGGCGAGTGGATTTAACCCCCGGGCGAGTAAATATTGGCCCAAGCAGCACACGTTTGGTACTAGGTGGCGAGTAGATTTTTTTGTGTGGCGAGTAGATTTTTTGGTGATTTGTCAACCACTGATAATATGTATATATGTATCGACACATACATGAAATAGTGAATTATGCATTTGTGTGCACAGACACAGTATAACGAAGTTATACGTTACTGTGACAAAGAATAAGTGCGGGTGTGTTTTGTGTTTATAAATGTTAACCCATTGTTTGTAAAAAGATTCACACATACATGCAGCTTTTTACTATAGGGCAAAGATTTGAATGCTTTGTAAAGTAGAAGGTTGCAGTGTGTGTTATTTGGAAGATCATTGCACATAATCCCTTCATGCAGGTCAAGTTGTGTATGTTTACTCATAATGATGTCATCCACGATAGCTGAGCCAATACATGTTTCCAAACACACATAGATATATATATATATATACTGTATATAATATTTTGTTGTTTTTTTAGGACAACTATATATAAATATATAGATAGATAGATAGATAGATAGATAGATAGAGAGAGAGATACATATATACAGATATATATGTAGGTATGCTTATATTGGGAAGAAACTATAAGTTTCAGTGGAAATATAGATAAGAACTGTAACATACGACACGCATAGTACAGTAACATTTGTCACCTGGTGGAAATTGAGCCGAAAAATTCCGATATCTTTGTCACCTGGCAAACCCTCCACGACGACAGGAAGAAATTTTTCCCGCATCTGCTCCTGCAATGGAGTTAACATTAGAGCTTGTGCTGGCGGCCCACCTCCAGTGGCAGAAGCATGCATACGTTGTGCTTGGAATTTTTTCTTTAAGTTTGCCCTGATATCATCGAATCTCTTCCGACAATTCGCCCGGTCCCTGACATGATTCCCACACGCAGACACAGCCAAGGTTATTTGATCCCACATTTCTTTTTTTGATGCTGAACTTGTCCACCCTTGAAATACATACAAAATATATGACGTTAATTATTATTAGAAAAACGAGCATTTTCCTGAACTGCTACCTGTTCCAAGAGATAACAAACATGCTGGTTTAGGTTGAATATGTGTACCACATGAGCATTTACGTGGAAACATACAAATCTAAGGAAGCTTGCATGAATATTGTATGAACTTTGGCAAACTTTTTAGACTGATTGTTATGGTCGTTATAAAGCATGAAGGAATATGTGTGTAACAATTAACTTTAATTGATAGATATTAGAGAATAATAGTTTGATATTAAGACATCTCACATGAGATAGGATAACATGTCTTTGAACAATCAATGCAAAGATAGACTTACCTAGTAAATGCCCATACAGAGAGTCATAGTGCTCCAAAATCCCTGTGACAAGAACTCTGTTTTCCTCTTCATTGAAACGAGGATTACGTGGCCGCTCCACACGTTTCCTCCGACCACGTGCAGCCACAGAGCTTGGCTGCTGCTGACTGGACTCTCCTTCTTCCAATTGAAGAGACTCCCAAAGCAGGCCACCACCAACCACCCACCCCCAGACACCCCAGCAGCACCACCACCAGACACCCCAGCAGCACCACCACCACCAGACACCCCAGCAGCACCAGCAACAGACACCCCATCAGCACCAGCAACATACACCCCAGCAGCACCAGCAACAGAGCTACCAGCAGCACTCGCACTCACAGCAACACCACTCACACTCCCAGCAACATCATTCGCACTTGCAGCATCAGCAGTCCCCTGAATCCTACGTTCACTCAGACGCGTACTCACACGACTACCAGTACCACTCACACCAGCATCACTCCTCCCACGCCTTTCGGCCATACCTATAGCACTCACAAAGAACAGAAATGAAATGTAAAGACAATCGCACTGAACACTTACAAAGTGAAAACAAGACAAAGATGTTAACAAAACAACACAGGACACATCTCTCACAATACACAACAACTCTCTCAGTCAATATGAAATATGTAAATCGCCCAGCTCTGTGTGTGTGTCTCTCTCTCTCTCTCTCTCCCAACAACACAGAGAATGAATAAAAATACACGCTGCCTTTAAATGGGCCGCTCAATCAAAAACATGCTTGCTTCGGCAGATTCAGCAAGAAGTTTCATTGGCGAACCTAACACCACCTCGCCATGCACGCCGATACACCTGTGTGTGATCGGCATATCATCGGCAGAGTGGGAACAAATGTTTTCGGCTTGATTCGGAAGGGATTCGGCACTTATTGCATACGGTGAGGGAAAATCGGCACAATCATGCCGATAAGGAACACTTGGCGAGAGGACTTTTTCGACGCTTACTGCATAGAGCCCTTAGTCGCCAATCTGAAGATATAAAATCTATCATCAACAAACATTGGCACATTTTGCAACTAGATACGGCCCTAAAACCACTAGTCCAGAATCGACCGAAATGTACATTTAGGAAAGCCAGTACTTTATCTACACATCTCTCTTCGAGTTTGTTTGTTCCTCCCTCGATACATACAAAAGGCTTTCTTCCTCTAGAGGTTTCCACAAATGGGGTTACTGTTCTGTATGTAAATACGCTAAACCTATTAAATCAATTGCATCTAAAGTCACCAAAGACACATATAGGATAAATCATCTGATCACTTGCAATACTGATCACGTGATTTATTCTTTGAAATGTGGTTGCGGGAAAATATATATTGGGAGGACTATTAGACCCTTAAAAATTCGGGTTATGGAGCATTTAAGATCCATCAAAAAAAGCGATTCAAGACTCCCAGTATCCAGACACTTTATGGAGTGCCCACAAGGCAAAATAGACTCTTTTTCATTTAGTGATCTGGAATTCATCCCAATACATCCCAGAAAAGGTAACAGATTAAATACTCTTAACAAAAGAGAAATGTACTGGATTTTTACATTAAATGCTTTGCACCCAGAAGGTATAAACACTGACTGGGAACTGAAGCATTTTTTGACATAGAGTCCAGTTATTAATTTCTGCTTTCTTGTATATCTTACTAACTGTGAATATCATAGATATATTTTTATCTTGTACTTACCATCTTTTTGTATTGTTTGGCATATATTGACTGTTAGCTGTGAGATTTAAATACTTTAATAATATATCTTAACAATCAATTCTCTACCTCAACAGCCAGTCTTATACATCAAATAATACCCTTATCTATGATACAGTAATTAAGTATTGACCTAATGATTATCACGATTTATGACATTGGCAAGAACAATTGTTCCAAATCGAGAATTCTTGCATTTCTATATCGGTATGCCAAAGATCAATAAGAATAATATGGACACAAGTGTTATGAATTATTAATCTTTATTAATTGATATCTACAAGTACAATATGCGGATACTTCTGCATATATATTCATTAATTTGTACATTAATTCCATATATTCCACAGACAATTCATTGGTTACATTTTCTTTATTCATAACTCATATATTTTTTCTCTATTATAGTTAATGATCTATAATTAATTCATTATATATGAAGTTACTCATTGTAACATCACCATTACATATGAGATGTGTTTCTATTGAATAGGTAATTAATTAAATATGTCCATGGATTTATGTCTTTATTAAAACCTCATCTCTTTAAAATTAGTTTTTAATTATTTTCAAGCATATCGTTCTTCTTCATTGAAACATAGTTATTTATGTTATACATCAGTTGCTATACATATATCTTAATTTACATCTATATGTATTGAATGAATGATAACGACCTGTTTGATTAAACAGTTTTTTTGTTGGATAACGTTTTCTTGTTGGATAAAGTTTTTGTTAATGTTTGTACTTCTGTTCAAGGGTGCATGGACAATAGAGGAGTTCTATTCATCACCAGTGCTGCCACTCACCTCGCCATGCTCCTCTATTGGTCATTGTACCAGAACAGAGGAACCAATGAGCGAGGGATGGGCGGGACTTCCGGTTGAGGATCTTCTTCAAAGGTCAGCATCCAAGAAGGGTCATTACTCTTTGGCAAAGTGCAGTAGATGCACGAAACGCATCAGAGTTCCTTCTCAAGATGATTTTTTCTTTTTATTGATGTCTTTACTGTTCATTGTTGTTCACTAAATTTTTGTACTGAAAATCGTCTTCCAGCTTCCGTTTTACTTCCAGCTTCCGGAACGCATGAGGCACCTGCTGGCACGCTGTTCACTGCCATCTTTCCCCCTATCCAGGGTGATTTTCTACTACTATACACGTCAGGCTGAGAGCACGCTAGGACCAGAAGGACCGTAATTGCAAGGGTCGTGAGTAATATGTCTTTGACACTGTTCTTTATCTTTATGGTCTTGCTCTAAGGGTTGCTGTTGGAGTTATTATTTAGATAGTGGTCAGGGTCCCTGGTTTATTTAGGTTCCCTTGACATCCCTTTTCTATGTGTTACCCACACCCCTAACAATGAGCACTATTGACCTTATTGCAGTTTTACTCAATACATTTACCTGGATCCTCCAGCAATGGTGCTATTGAAATGATGATCATTCTATACAGCTATTAAATATTTCTAAGGAGAAGCAAATTATTTAACTTTGAGCACTGGCAGAGAAGATTCTTCTCTATCCACCTCATCGCTGTATATTTATATAACTCTATTCTATACAGTATCTATTTATTATTATTGTTATCGCTGTATATTTATACAGTGTAACTATTCTATTAAAGTAATATCTATATTTGACAATACTGTAGGTCTGAGCATAAATGTACCTGTACTTGTGGCCTAATGTAATGTATTGTTGTTTTTCCTTTAAACTGTAGGGAGACAACTGTTCTGGTTGACAGAATAAGTGAAGAGAATGATGAGAAGAGTGCCTTAGGGGTCAAAGACACTCTGCAGAAAAATCACAATCTAACCGTTTCAGAGACCAGCATTAAGAAGATGAGATGCAGAATTAGATGGAAATATGGACGTGTGAGGTTAGTACTGGACAGTACAGGAGGTGAAAAGTGTGGTTTAATAAACTGTACTGTACTTATAAAATTATTCCTTGTCATTACAGAGCGTACCCTATGATAAGGGACGTCAACAAGATAAAGAGAGTGGTCCAGGCACAGGCATGGATCGACAGTGGCGAAACTTTTAAGGATTGCATCTTTACTGACGAGTCTACTGTTTCTCTGGAGAGATTTGCCACCTTTGCATTCCACAAAAAAGGACGCATATCTGTCATCTGCATACATGTTTATTGAAGCTTCCTTGCAAGTTGTGGAAAGATCATTGTTGAACACTGACAAGAGTAGGGATCCCAGAACAGAGCCTTGCAGGAAACCACAGGTGATTTCCATGGGGTTGGAGTTAGAGCCTGAGATGGACACATGTTGGGATCTACCTCATAGGTAGGACTGAAACCAGTTTAAAGCATGCTTCCCTATTCCAGAGCACTGGAGTTTGTTAAGCCGGATAGCATGATCAACAGTATCAAAAGCCTTTGCACCAAGGAATATTGCACCAGTGAGCTGTCCCCGTTCCATTCCACACTGGATTTCATTGCAAACTTTTAGCTGGGTAGTTACGGTGGAGTGTTTGGGACGAAAGCCAGATTGGAATTAGCTAGGGAAATTTGTCTTGGTATAATAATAGCTTAATTGGGAGTGAACACATATTTCCATGACTTTGGATAGTATTAGGAGAAGAGAGATTTGCCTGTATTTTAACACAGTGTTTTTGTCCCCACTTTTGAAGATTAGGACAACTCTGGCAGTTTCCAGGTCTTATGGATATGGCCTGCAGACAGGATAGAGTTGACTATGGAAGCAATTGGTTTGGAAATGGCTGGGGCACCAAGTCTTAAGAACGTAGTACGTCAGGTCCACAGTGGCTGCTTAGTTTTAATTTGAGGAGCACTTGTGTAATCTCCTCTTCGGATACTGGACCAAATTGAACATTGTGGGCAGTGTTGGGAGGGGGTGGGGCTATATGGGTACTCCCAGAATGAAATTCATGTTTGTGGTTTGGGTTGCGTTTCGCTTATAAGTTAGTAGCACACCCCACAAAGTAATCATTGAATGCATTTGCAATGACAGTGGGGTTTGTCAGAGTAATATCCCCCCTAGTGATATTACTTGGTTGTTGATGGTTAGAAGGCTGGAATATATTGTTGATAACATTCCAGAAGTTAGCTGGGTTTGATGTATTCTGGAGGAGATTGTCAGAGTTATATTGTGCTTTTGCATGCCTTGTTTGCCTTGTGCACATGTTCCGCAGGCATCTGTAGTGATTGAGATCCTTGGAAGTGCCAGTTACTTTGTAGCTTTTCCACAAGGCATCCCTCAACTGGTAGAGTGCTATAAGGTCAGTTGTAACACATGGAAGTTGGGCCCCCCGTATTCTTATTTTGCATAGTGGATCATGGGTATCACAGAGTTTTAAGAACTTGGATTGAAAATAGTCGAGCGCAGAATCAAGGCCGGGAATTAAATCGATTCTGTGTCAAGGACAGTTGGTAAGGTCAGCCAAAAACTCTTGTGGGTTAAAGTTTCTAAATGTTCTAGTGAGGAGAAGCTTAGGGCTTCATTGGGGTGGTTACATTTTCTTTACACAGTACACTATTGCATGGTCACTGAAAATGTCAGGAAGGATGCCAGAGGCATAGTTAGACAAAAGACCAATTTCTTTTATACAAATATAATAATACAGCTCAACCCAGTTATAGCGCAATCCGCTACAGTGCAAATCCACTTATAACGCAGTCTGAGCATGGCTCTCGATTTGAAAAACTAAATTTTGCCACGCAAGGACTTACCGGCATCTAGATCTCTTTCCTCACTTCACAGGGCTGTGTCCACATGCTCTCCTTGCTCTCCTCTCTGCAGCTGTCATGTGCGGTGTCATTTTTTTTTTAAACGTTCAATTCAATGCTTTATTGACTAGCGGACACATACACACACCATGGGGGAATTGAACAGTAATACATTTTGTATAATAAACATGCAGGGATCGAACTCAGGACCTTCCATATACTGATACCTATACCTTACCTCTACACCATAGGTTTGGTGTGACAAGACATCTATATCTATATTTTTGAAACCATTGTATGTCCGTGTCTAGGGGCAATCTGATTGGTCCGTCGGTCTGTCACTCAGCCTCCGGCCAATCAGATTGCTCCCTTGGCCCGCCCGCCCGCCCCCGCACACCTCTCATTGGTCACACTCACCAGCCACTGACACCGCTACCCAAGGCATCACCGCACACTCCTCGGTGCCAGCCACCGCCTCACCTCTCCCCACTCCCCCTCACAGCAAACCCCAGCCTCCCCGGCGCCTCCAGCAACACTACCCTCCTCGGTGCCGCCGCCTCACCTGCAGGAGGGACCCCCCACATGCCTTCTGCAGCTCTCCGGGCTCAGCTCTCCGTGCAGCTCCCCCCTCTCTCCCTCCACATGCCCTCTGCGCTCTCCGTGCAGCTCCCCCCCTGTCTCCCTCCACATGCCCTCTGTGCTCTCCATGCAGCTCCCCCCCTCTCTCCCTCAACATGCCCTCTGTGCTCTCTGTGCAGCTCCCCCCCCTCTCTCCCTCCACATGCCCTCTGCGCTCTCCGTCCGGCTCCCGTTAGATCCCCGCCCCTCCCTAGCAGATGACTTGAGCTGGGGTGCGACTACCCCGGGCTGCACGAGGGAGCTGCTGCTGGCTGTATGCTTTAAGGTAAGCAGCTCCCCCCACACACATTCCTTCCTCTCCGGTCTCATCCCTCCGTCCGTCCCTCCTCCAACACACACATATACACTCTCACACACATGTAGACACACACACATGTAGACACACACACACACATGTAGACACACACACACACATGTAGACACACACATGTAGACACACACACACACACACATACATGCTCCAGTCCCATTGCGTACGTTAATGCGGGGTATGCCTATATATATATATATATATATATATATATATATATATATATATATATATATATATAATATTATATATATATATATATATATATACACACACAACACAAACAAATAGTAGTGCTAGTAGTGTATATATGTATGCTCCTCTCCGTTCTGAGCCCACCTCCTTACCTCGCGCAGTGTCAAATTATGCCGCTGGGTCACGTGATGTCAAGTCACATGACCTCCGCACCGTCATTTGATGCCGCATGGCCATGGACACGAGTGATGCCGGCAGAGTCCAGGGAAGTTTTAGAGTTGCAGGGGCCTCACACGATCCACCGGCATTTAATTTAAATGCTTTGGGGAAGAGAGCGGGGCCACTGCAAACAACCATGCCCCCAGAAAAATCCAGTACCCCCATGGGGGGCACACCCCCACTTTGCGCACCGCTGATATAATGTATAGAAATCTAATGAAAGTGTACGTGATGAAGTGAACAATAAAAATATATAATAACACCATAAGAAAAGAAAACCGTGAAGGATTATATCAAACCAATCCCAATAATAGTGATGATGAAATTTCCAGTTCCAGGAAACAGTCCATATGGAGAAGGCAAAGCTTCTTTAGGGATTTAGCCTGATCACAAAAACCCTACAAGACAAAAAAGAAGTGCCAGCTCCATAGCATAATACTGTATATAAAAGGAATTTATTATAACATGGCGTAGTCACCAGGACTTTCACTCACATAGTAGGTAAAAACACATTAATTTGAGTCAATCTGTGTATGCACGCTTGAAGCTGGAGGGCGATCAAGTGCTAATTTCCCTTAGATGACAGAAGCCATGTTGCCAGAGCTGTGAGGGATACTTATCTGTTATCATAGAAGCTTCAGATGATTTTCATTTTCTCAGGTGCCAGAACGTCACCCAACAGGGCTCCAACTCGATACAGCTACCACCGCGATATAACCACACCCACTCAGACCGGCGTCCCAGCCGCACCGTAATCGGTGGATGAGATAGTACAGAGCAGAGCACTCTCACGTGCTAGCTTCCTGGTACTGCATCCGGCCTCCAAACAACATGTCACTGAATCACGACGTCCAACACGTTTAGTCACAATTGTGACTTTCTCAAGGAATATACTGTATATATATATATACTGCACCGACACACTTTATTCGAGCAAATACCCAGTATGTACCTGGCAGATACCTGGAATGCGCCGCTCCTCACCTCTGACAAGCCCCGTTGCGTTTGCCTTCCCAGCGGGCGGCTGATCTGTTAATGATAATGATTAGGATTAATAGGCTGCAATGCTTCGCGGTGTCTACCAGATGGCATAAATATGAATTGTAATGCAGTATATATATATATACTGTGCAGTATTGCAGCAGGGGAATAAAATGTTCAATCCTTGCTGGAATACCTAATGCATAGCAGAGAAAAACAGTCACAAACTCAATAAAACGGGTATAACCGAATTGTGGGAATAGACGAGTGAATAAAGTGTGTCGCAGTGATATGTGTGTGGGTGTGTGTCTGTGAGTGTGCCTGTGTGTCTGTCAGTGTGCCTGTGTGTGTGTGTGTGTGTGTGTGTGTGTGTGTGTGTGTGTGTGTGTGTGTGTGTGTGTGTGTATGTATAGTGACAAACGGCTCCCTTTATGTAGCACTGCTGTTTTCCTGGGCTCTTCGTGACAAAGTCTTCTAGGGTTTAATTTGTAGAAAAGGGGGACAAACATGTGTATACACACAAGGGGCACTCAGCCCTGAGCCTTCAGTGGTTTATTTCTCTATTAGTGACACTAAAAATTTTAAACACCGTCACATTAAGAACGAAATAAATCATTAAAGGAAACATCTACTCCTGTCAGGAGCCTAACTTGCATGCATATCCCTATCTGCAATATTGACTGGCTAAGCCAGTTACCAACTTTAAATAACACACAGAGATAATATTGAGTACTTAACTGTGAGATGGGGACAGCATCCCATGAGATCCTCAGATGCTCCAACACATGGGGGGCGTCTACCCCGAACTGGATACTGGGGAGCAGCATCTTTCCTCCAAGCCTCCAGGCTCTAAGAGAGAGAGTGAAGCAGCCAAACAAACAGCACTATATTTCTGTTCCTCAATTAGGAGAGCAGGTGAGGGAAACTATAACCCTTGTAAAGTCTGGTATGGATTTCCTATCCACCAGCCTTAGTGACTGTGAATCTGTGGGATTGGTCACATTCACTATGCCTGCACTTTCTATTAGAAATCAGACAGAAAACTGCCCACTATTCTGGGTGTATGTATGTATGTATGTATGTATGTATGTATGTATGTATGTATGTATGTATGTATGTACTGTATGTACTGTATGTACTGTATGTACTGTATGTACTGTATGTACTGTATGTACTGTATGTATGTACTGTATGTATAGTTAAGTTATGGTGAGTAAAAAAAGTGACAAAAACCCTCCACAGCAAACCATACAGCAAATGGAAATTAACTGTAGGCTCATTTGCATGTCTTAGGCAGGTCTGCAACCCTGCCTTTCACCATTATCTCCGAGCACACAGCACTTCCACTGCAGCAAGGGATTCTGGGAAATGACTTGCAAATGAGCACACAGTGGCACTGTGTGCTCATTTGCATGTCATTTCCCAGAATCCCGTGCTGTGTGCTGGGTGATAATGGTGAAAGGCAGGGTTGCAGACCTGCCCAAGACATGCAAATGAGCCTACAGTTAATTTCCATTTGCTATATGTTTTGCTGTGGAGGGTTTTTGTCACTTTTTTTTTACCCACCATAACTTAATTAAGTATGGTAAACCCCATCCTCATTGCTTCAACTTTGCATAGCCAGTAACCAACCTCACACTGATGAGACCCATTAAGGTCGAAACAGATGCTTGTGGGTCGGTTTACTGGCTATGCATCTTAACCCTGGCTGTGCTTAAAGCTGTGACCATGCAGCAAGCTTATGTCTATAGGGAACCATGTTTAAAATGGTTATGAAGCAAAAAGAGGCACTGTGTGCTCATTTGCATGTAATTTCCCAGAATCCCTTGCTGCAGTGGAAGTGCTGTGTGCTGGGTGATAATGGTGAAAGGCAGGGTTGCAGACCTGCCTAAAACATGCAAATGAGCCTACAGTTAATTTCCATTTGCTATATATATATATAAAGAAGCACCAGCTCCATAGCATAATACTGTTGTAAAAAACAAAAAAACACAAATTTATTCAAATTCAAGAGAGGCCGCCAGGACATGCACTCACTTCAAATATATAAAAAACAGGGGAAGGTGCAGCCAGGATGTAGTCAAAGCAATATGTTGAGCTGTGGTATACAAGGCAGATACTTATCAGTAAGATGTCATCAAGGCAGATGAGGGGAGAGATGATGTTATCCACTTCAGTGGTGGTGAAGCTGGATCCAGAGGTCTGGTACTCATGGTGCTTGAATGGGACCCTCAGCATCACAGAGAGAATGTCCACATAGCACAATGTAGGAGCGCCACCACAGCAGTGTAATGAAAAATTCCTCTCTCCTCTAACTTAATGTCCGACAAAAACGCCGATTTGAAACCACATGTAGCTGCTGGGGTAAAAGCTACAGATGCAGCCTACAGTATCCAACAACTTGTCTTGGAAAATAGGCCAATTTGCCGAAATCTCTGTGAGATGGTCAACAGCAGGCTGTAATGGTACATCAGATTAACACAGCGGGTGTCCCTGCTTTTGAATGGGACTTGCGCTGTGTGAATCCTATCGTGTTTCACCTGTCTGTAAAAAACGCACACTAAGAGATAGACTGAATCAGTCATTCTACCTGCACGCCTCTAAAAAGCGATCGCAGGGCTTTCGTTATATTTTAATAATACAGTATTGTGGTAGGGGGGTTTGTTTAAATCCCCCAATCACGTGGGCCATGGCGCAAGAGAATTTAAATGGCCACCAGGATACTACCACCCCATAACGGGGCCTGTAACTCAGGATTCGGGGGATCCCCGAGCCTGAAATCAATGCATTTCAGCTCCAGAAACCCCCTGCTACAATACTGTATTATTAAAATAAAATAAAAGCCCTGCAATTGCCTGTTAGAGGTGCACAGGTAGAGTGACTGTTTCAGCCTATCTCTTACTGCGCGTCTATTACAGACCGGCCGAAGCCAGGTAGGATCCGCTGTTTTAATCCAATGGGACATCAGAAAAAAAGAAAAAAATACAAACAAAGCGCACTGGAGGTTACTGAACAACCAATATATAATGGATGTATCCCTATGACATAAAACCTGCTATGTAAGCAATATTAATGTAGAGAATATTTATTCATAATAAAAAAGGTCTACCATAGACCACACACATACACAAGGCAACCGGTACAGTACCCGCTATAGAGCAACAGTGTACAGTTGTACTACAGTCACAACTGACAGTAATGCAAAGAATTCGTGGATGGCGGTGCATCTGCCTGGAAAAAATAGCGTGGGACCAAACTTGCAGGAACTGGGTACAAAAGAAATTTATTGGCACATAAAAAACAGCAACAGCAACTCTGACGCGTTTCAGCCGCACCGGGCCTTTGTCAAAGAGTAAAGTAAGCACAACACACATAAAATTTAAATACCCACAATTCCCTCCTCCTATGATGACGCATCGGCGCTCTCAACCAATGAGAGTCAAGCCGCCCCCTCTCTGATGGGGAAGCTGAATAATAAGAGCACAGAAAACAGCTGGTTGCTCTAAACAAGCAGGGAACAAAGGGAAACACAGACCTTGCTATTTCCCTGTGATGTGACGGCTGAGTCACCCATGAGAAGCTTTCAGCTTAGTTGTTACTGAGCTTAACTCATTGCTTGCTGAAAACAACATTACATGACAGGGTAAGGAAAGACATGGGCACTAAATACAGTACACATACAGTATATGAAAACCATCTGGAAGAATTGAAACCTTTCACACTGTTTACAAATAAAGGTACAGAGTACCAAATAGGAACAGGGAGCCATTAATTCTAACAACCGTTTGTCAAAGACTGTGTGACAATAAAAACTCACTCCTGATAGAAGTGAACTGAAGGGTTAAAAACAAGATGCTGAATATTGGATCATCACAATATATTACTTATACTAACTGGCACAAGTATATGTAAAGATTAATATTATAACATACAATGTATCCATCAATAATAGAAACACATATTAGTAATAAAAATAATGAATAGACCATGCACAAAAAATAACTGGACAGATATCTATACCAATGACCATTTTAGGATTCCAGAGTAATTAAATAATACCTATACCTTAAACAATATTAATATAATACTATATAACCAAAGATTGTGCATGTCGTACATAACTAGGAATAAATAAACCTGAAATCATAAAATGGAAGAAAGGAAAAAAAAAAGGGGGGGGGGGGGGAAGGGGGGGGGGGGGGGAAAGGAGAGGGGGGGGGAAATGGGAAAAGGGGGGGAAAAAAACATATGATAATTAATGTAAAAAATGTTGAAGTTCCCAGTCGACATTGATGCCGGCTGGGGCCAGAGTGTCCAGAGAAAACACCCAGAACATCTCTCTCTTATTTAAGGCATTTAATCTGTCTCCTCCACGTTTGTGGGTCTCAATATGTTCAATTGCCATAAATTTAAAATTATCAATACCACCAAGGGGACATTCTACAAAAGATTTAGTAACTGGATGTTTTAAATCTTATTTTCTAATAAATCTCACATGTTCCATCATGCGTTGTTTTAAGGGCCTGATGGTGCGACCTATATAACCCTTATTGCATTTACATCAAATGTAGTAAATTACAAATTGCATCTTGCAATTCATAAATGTTTTAATAACATGTGGTTTTCTAAATTTTTTAAGGAGTGTTTTTGAGGGATGGGCAAATTTGCATATCTTGCATGCTCCACATTTGAAAAAGCCTTTGGTTGTTTTTAATGCTGGAATGGCTTCTGATGAAAAAAGGCTTGGAGAAAGGTGATTGGCTAGTGTCTTTGCTTTTTTAAAAACTATCTTGGGACCCTTTTCAACAAAAGGGAAGGAGATCAGAGTCTAGACTCAACACATCCCAATGTTTATGAATGATGTCTTTCATTTGTTGGGCCTGATTTCTAAATCTAGTTACGAAGTAGGGTTTTGTACCCTCTTACTTGTCTTCAACTCCACCTGTAAACTTATTAGATTTCCTTGGTTTACCACCACAGGAAGCAATAAGATCATTACGTTTCAGTCCTAGTGAATGTTCATAGGCATTATTTATGGTAACTTCATCATACCCCCTTTCTTTGAATCTTTGTTTAAGATTTTCAGAGTGATGTCTGAATGTCTCGTCTGTGGAGCATAGCCTCCTCAACCTAAGGAACTGACCCTTAGGTATACCCTTCATCAAGGATCTACCTCTTACATAGGTTAGTGGGAGTCCACACAGATTGGCTTGAAATAGGTTTGGTTATGGATTACAACGCTGTGTGTATTTGGAAAGACATTTGATTATACATTATTGATACATGGACGTTCTTTGTGAGCATTGCATAGGAGTTTGAACTCCTATTCTTTTACCTTGACAACTGACAGTAAACATTTAAACATAAAAAAGACCATCTGGTTACAAAGAAACCACCCTGAACGCAATAAAATACCAAATAAATGTAGATACTAATGCCAGCCAGAGAGCTGAAGGGGGAAGGCGGGCACTCACCAATGAAGCGCGAGCTGGAACCGCGCACTGACACCAAATGTCCTGACCGCACCAGTAGTGGAGATCATCACACAGCGTGAGCAGCCCGCTCCTAGAGGGCAACACTATTAAGGTGTGAATGTATTTAGCCAATCCATCTGCAACTGCATATTGAGCAGTTTGTGGGAGGCCAGTCCCTCATTTTTCAAGGTATATAATCTCCCAGTAAGGTGACAAAAAAACAGCGCACAACGCAAATAGTGAAGTATGAAAGTAACACGTGTATATTAAAATAGGGGATAAATATTCTGCGTACATCAAGGTATTAGGACATAAACATTGAATGTGTTAAACACACGTTACCACTCGGCGGCCGCTCATACAGGAGTCAGGAGTATGTTTCCCTTGGCAGGCGTCTGGGACAGCAGCTGCGATGCTTTTCCTTCCTAGGAACACCTCTGCATTCGGTCACCGTCTCTGTGGGGATCTCCCCTCTGGTCAGCTAGGCTCCAGACGGATCGAGCAATCAGCAGCCTGCAGACGCACTGGGAGGGTCTCCGGATTGTCAGTGAGGACCTGGGTGGTTCGCAGAGCTCTCCGTTTAGTGCAGCCAAAAGTAGGGGTGAACTGGCTGCGAAGTGACGTCAAAGTGGCGATTTCAAAAGTACACAGCAAAAGCGGAAAAAAGTCTCTAAAGTGCCCAAATTGCACACATAGGATAGAGTAGCAATAAAACACTTGGACCAATAACATCCAACATGTTTCGTAGTCACAACTACTTCATCAGGGAATAAATTTAGCATTTCCCAGAGGTACTATATACCTCACAAACACATCCCATTGGTTAGTCAATTGAAAAAATAGCCAATCAGTCACCTGGGTACTGTGCAAGTCAGAGAGACTTGGGAAATGCAGACACCAGTTAAACAACACCTTTATTTAACAATAAAACTTAAAATACATCTTTGCATATAAAAACATCATAAATAAATTAAAAAGAATTCTGTAATAAAAGAAACACATGATTAGTATATTAAAAAATTGACAAAACATTATCAGCATGAGTAAAAAAGAAAGGAAATCCAAGAACATGTCAGAAATATTAGGAATGGCTTTGACAAGCATAGGGCCTCATGCAGTAAGCGACGAATATGTGAAATCGGCAAGCTTACCGATTAGCCATGTTATTGGCGATTTTCCCTCTCCGTATGCAGTAAGTGCCGAATACATTCAAAATCAAGCCGGAAACAAATCCGCCCACTCTCACGATGATTTGCCGATCACACACAGGTGTATCGGCGTGCGTGGCGGGGTGCTGTTAGGTTGCCCAATCACAAATCTTGCTGAATCAGGCGAACCAAGCATGTATTGGATAACGCGCCATATTTAAAGGCAACGTGTACTGGTAATCATTCTCTGTGTTGTTGGGAGTGAGAGAGAGAGAGACGCACAGAGCTGGGTGATTTAAGATTTGCATATTGACTGAGAGACTTGTTGTGTATTGTGAGAGCTTTGTCCTTTGTTGTTTTGTTTACATCTTTGTCTTGTTTTATATGTGGAAGTGTTTCGTGTGATTGGCTGTACATTTGTTGTCTGTTTTTTGTGAGTGCTGTAAGTATGCCCACAAAGCGTGGGAAGAGTGATGCTGGAGGGAGTGGGAGTGCTACTCGTGCGAGTACGCGTCAGAGTGAACGTACTGTTCAGGGGAGTGATGTTGCTAGGAGTGTGAGTGCTGTTGCTGGGAGTGCTGTTGCTGCGAGTGGTGTTGCTGGGAGTGTGAGTGGTGTTGCTGGGAGTGTGAGTGCTGTTGCTGGGAGTGGGAGTGCTGGTACTAGGAATGTGAGTGCTGTTGCTGGGAGTGGGAGTGCTGGTGCTAGGAGTGCGAGTGCTGTTGCTGGGAGTGGGAATGCTGGTGCAATGAGTGCAAGTGCTGTTGCTGGGAGTGGGAGTGCTGGTGCTTGGAGTGCTAGTGCTGTTGCTGGGAGTGGGAGTGCTGGTGCTGGGAGTGCTGCTGGTGGCGCAGTTGCTGATGGGGTGTCTGGTGGTGGCGTGCTTGCTGGTGGCCAGCTTTTGGAGTCTCTTCCATTGGAAGAAGGAGAGTCCAGTCAGCACCAGCCAAGCTCTGAGCCTAAACCTGCTCGGAAGAAACGTGTGGAGAAGCCACGTAATCCTCGCTTCAATGACCAGGAAAATAGAGCTCTTGTCACTGGGATTCTGGAGCACTATGACAGTATCTATGGACATTTAGTAGGTAAGTGTACCTTTCCATTTATTCTTCAAATACATGTGATCCTAGGTCATCTGAGTTTTGTTCATATGCAAATATGGGTACAGAATATCTGTCTATGTTAATTATTGTGGAAACACAGCTTTTTATCATGCGTTACAAGGACAACTAAACACAGGCGTTCAATTTGCCATAACTGCATACAATATGAATGCAAGCTTGCTTACATGTCTAGGTTTAGTAGTGAATGCTCATGTGCTTCACATATTACACCTAAAACAGCATGTTTGCTATCTCTTGGAACAGCTAGCAGTGTAGGAAACTGGTGCTTGTATTATTATTAATTAACCTCATATATTTTCTATGTTTTTCAAGGGCGGACAAGTTCATCAAGCAAAAAAGAAATGTGGGACACAATAGTCATTGGTGTCAATGCGTGTGGGAATAGTGTCAGGGTCAAGGATAATTGTCGCAAGAGATTTGACTATATTCGGTCAAAATTAAAACAGAAAATACAAGACCATCGCGTGCATGCTACTGGCACTGGAGGTGGGCCGACACCACAACGTCTGATATTAACTCCATTGGAGGAGCTGCTTCGGGCAAAATTACTTCCCGTCGTCGTGGAGGGCTTGGCCAGTGACCGTGATATTGGAATTTATCCCTCACAATTTCCACCAGGTGAGAAATATTACTGTACTAGGCGTGTCGTTGCTTACAGTTATTTTGCATATTTCCGCTGCTTTTTATACTGTCTTCATAATATAAGCATACCTGCATCTATATATGTATATGTCTGATTCTGTATATATATATATATATCTCAAAATAGACATATATGTTGTAGTCCTACTAAAAGCAGTAACTAATATAGCACGTGCCATTGCGTGGTCATTTACATGTGAATTCCCAAAATGCATTGCTGCAGTGGAAGCAATTGATGGTGGGCGAAGATGGGGAACAACAGGGTAGTACACATGTGTAACACATGCTAATGAGAAATTATTACTAGCTACAGGTACAGAACATAAATATGTATAATATTATTGTGTATTTTATTTATTTTACTCCTACAAACACGACATTACTGCCTATTTTAAGCATGCATCAAATATATTGCATGCAACGGCCTACAAACATCACTTGCACTAACACATCTATAGTTGTTTATGAAAAGGTCCATTTTTGCTTTATGTCATATACAGACAGCATAATGAGGCACACGTAGCATATGTTATGTCATTGTGTTCATAACTTAAACACTGCAGACGACTATTTAGCTCCTCTAACATTGTTTTAAAGCAGCTGCAATTAATATGTCATCACAGCATACACGTCAACAGAGGGGGTGGGGTTCAGCACACACACAAAATACAGGGTCATCTTAGGGTCAACTTAGTTCACACCATTTTCACCTGTTTGAAGTAATTGAAAGGTCTGGCTGATTAGGCTTTTTGGGGAAGGGAATACCGTTCTTACAACCTGACTAGCACAACTGAAGTTAATCACACTCATTTGAAAGCTTAACTCTAGCTACTAAATGCCCCAACAAGTCATTAGTTATCAAACCGTACCTCACACATTAGTTCACTCATATCTATAGTTGAACTACTATCAACGACACATTATCACACACTGCATGTGTTGTCTTGTTGAGTGACAGCCACATTCAGGTGTGCCACATCTTCTATTAATGTACCACACATATCCTGTACCAAAAACAAAACTTTTTGCAATATGACCACCTTCATGATAACCATTGTGAATGTTCATCTCATGATAGTTATGTACATTATGATACTGATATGACTACACAACATATGATTTTTATGTACAAATTTAATCAATTTATCCTCACGCATTACTGCAGAAACATAGTATGTTGTATGTTAGGGAACTCAAAAGTTCTAAGTACACAGGCATGTACATTGTTATTACAACTATTTATGTTCACTTTCACACACACATTTTCGGTTAAGGAAATGATGCTGTTAGGTACTCATAAATACAGAACATACAATAACTGTTTGTTCAATATTTACACATGTAAATGTACAACTAATGTTATTGTTATATATAGTTGCCCCTGGAGGACATGTGTCACCTGAGACGGAACAAGTGTCTTCACCTGGGTCATGCAGCTCAACACACCTAGAAGGTGAGTGTATGAGTTGGTGGCCATATAATATGTGCACTTCTATATGTTATGTTGTCATGTTCATTATTTGTTTTGCACATGTTCTTTAAATAGGATTACTTAGTGTCAGTGAAAATGAAGTGTAAGGCAACATGTATTGTGTTAGTGATGTTAACTATCATGTAGGAGTTCTGAGTTTAGAGCAAGTGTTCATTCATTCATATTTCATACTGAGTCCAAACATTATTCGTAAATCAAGGTAGATTTTAATGTGAGGTTATGAAACGTATGGAAACATGTTAGGTGTTACTTATGACACAGTATAATGACATAGTAAAACAGCAGAGATTAACATGCCATTTAATAATGTGTACATTTATTTTTAGAACATGATGATGAAGATGATGATGATGATGCCGCCATAGACACAGAAATACAATCAAGTGACCATGAAGAGGTTCCAATTGAAACAGTTATACCGCCAAATCGTCCATCAACTAACACATACGATGCAATAGTAGCTTCTGAGGGAAAAATTGTGGAAGCAGAAAATCGTCGCCATTCTGATCTGATGACAGTGCTGGAAAGGATGATTGCACTGCAGGAAGAAACGATATCACAATTGGCACATCTCCACAGAGTCTTCATTGAAGTGCCTAAACAGTTGCAAAAAATCAACACCTCATTCGAAGCATTAGTTGTTCAGCAAACCCAAGCAAATTACTTGAGAATGACTACTGTACCACATTTCAACTTCAACACCTCACAGGCAGGATCTTTACATGCTGGTAATTTTTCACCACATGCATCTGAGCTTCATTCCCCAGGTCCGAATGTTACCGGTCAAGTAGCAGACATTGCTGTGCAGGTTCCTGACGACATCCTACCGCTGCCATCTGTACAAAATCAGGAGCTGACACCTACAAAGGAGGCGACAAAAACAAAACAGCACAAGCAGTTACTACTGACCAGTTTTTGGACACACACAAAAAAAGACACACATGAAACAGACCAATCATCACTTGTGCAGTGTCTACCAACTTGCTCACATGTGTCAGTGGGCACAAGCCCTGTCGGTGAGTCACTGGCCAAAAGCCCTGTCGGTGAACAGTCACTGCCCACAAGCCCTGTAGGTGAGTCACTGGCCAAAAGCCCTGTCGGTGAACAGTCACTGCCCAAAAGCCCTGTAGGTGAGTCACTGGCCACAAGCCCTGCCCGTGAAGTGCCAGAGGCCACTCAAAGTGGCTCTGTTGTGGCTAAAGTTGTTGCAAAACAAAAAAGGAAAATCCAAGAGACAACAAGCAGGCCTGTTACTCGCTCTCAAAAGGAACAAAAAAAATAAATGGTATAATTCACTAAATATGTGTTTGGCCTTGTTTTGTTGACTTCAGATTATCTAATTAATATTGTATGTATGCTGAAGACTGTGTTGTTTCCAAACTTTCAAGTATGTTCTTGTACACGTGAAGTTTTGGAAATGTTAACAGTCCTAATTAATGAATAGTGTTATTAATATTGATGTATTAATCGGTTGTTCAGTAATGGTCCACCAGGAGTCAGTTGCTATGTTTAGAGAATCTGCCATTGACTTACCTGCAAAACATTGTATTTGGGTGTGTTACTTGATGTAATCATTGCATGTGCATATTATTCACATGCAATTAAAAACACACATCTATTTAACTGCAAACATCTTTCTTGTCCGTGTACAGCAGGATTATGTGTTAAATATTACTTACCTTTGCCTTGCTTGGCCATTGTAATGTTGTCCTTTAATCATTTATGTGTTCTTGTTTCAAGAACATCTCTGAATGTATACTAATATATATGTAGTATGTATGGATATATGCACACACANNNTCACACCGCGTCATCACACACATCACATAACCCCACACCCACACAACACACACACACACACCACCACACACACAACACCACACCACACACGACACACACACACACCACACCCACACACAACCACACACACACACACACACAAAAACACACAACACCACACACACACACTGTGTGTGTGTGTGTGTGTGTGTTGTGTGTGGTGTGTGGTGTGTGGTGTGTTGTGTGTGTGTTGTGTGTGTTGTGTGTTGTGTGGTGTGTGTGTGTGTGTGTGTGTGTGTGTTTTGTGTGTGTGTGTGTGGTGTGTGTGTGTGTGTGTATGTATATATAGTACTATCTACCTGGTATAGATGTATTTACAAAAAACATACACTTCATGCTTCCTTGTGAAAACACAGTATTTTAATAATACACGGCCTAATGTGTTGTGAACTATACTACCTGTGAGCCTAAACAGTATGGCCTACAACAATTTTTATTACTTAATTCACTCATGTTTATCACCATTTAAATAGGTTTCATACAAGCACTACTTACTTACTGGCATCAATATGTGTGTGCACTCCTGATATATATATATATATATATATATATATTATATATATTATATATTATTATATAATATATATATATATATTATAATATATATATATATATATATATAACTATATTATTGTGTTTTAACACTAAGCCCTTCTTCTAAATACAAAAGAACATTTTTTGATGGTAAATCACAATTTACCATACAGGTCAATGCAATAGGCCATAAAAGTTTAAGCCTCTATTATGTTAACCTTAAATAAATCACACCAATATAAAATCCCTCTTTACATATAAGCCCTTAAAGTTGTAATATACACACACAGACATGTAAAGTTTGTTTTTCACAGACTATATGTAGTTCTATATATTATATACAGTATCATATATATATATATATATATATATATATATATATATATATACTATATATATATATTATATATATACATCGACTATATATTATCTATTCCTCCATCTCCTTATAGCTCTATATATCTAGCTACCGTTCTACTCTCTCTCTCTCTCTCCTCTCTCTCCTCCCTCTCTCTATCCTCCGCTACGCCGTCTCTACTCTATCTCTCTCTCTATATCTCTCTATCTCTCTCTTCCTCTCGTACTCCCTCATCTCTCTCGTCTCTCTCTCTCTCGGCCGTCTACTCTCTCTCGCTCTCTCTCGCCGTACTCTACTACTCTACTATCTTCTACTCTCCTCTCTCTCTATATCTCTCCTCTCTCCTCTACTCTTATTTACTTCTCTAATATCTCGACTCTATATCTCTATCTATACACGACCCGGTAGTTACTGACTGCCGACAGGGTTCACCAGCCGTTCAAATACACCAGAAATTATGAGGAAAAAAACTACTTTGCAGGTGGTGGTATTTCATTTATGGCTGTGTAGCACTATTTCAGACAGTGGTCAAGTTATTTTTCCTCAACCCACAATGTTTCTTAATAAAAGTCTAGCATGTTGTGAGAAAGTAGATAAAAAAAGATACATGTTGTCTGACAAACGGCTATCACAAACCACAAACGTGAAACCAATTATTTCTACACATCCAATTGGTGCTTCAAACAAGGAGTACAGTTGATACTTTTTATGACCTTGAAAAGAAAGACAGCAAATAGTTAGCAATTGAGCCAGTTTCATTCTTATGACAAAGAACAGAACTGCAGACATCTTTTCTGTTAATCTGCAATGGCTGATGAAATTAAAAAAATTGCATCCGCACAAAGGATACATTCATGATAGCACAAGCGATTTGTCCGCGTCGGGACACAAAGCAACACGGGCCACAATCATGATTTGATTAGAGCCAGATCCTTATTACCAAGAACTGGCATGCGCGAAATTTTAAATCCTCAGTAAGATTCACTTTATCAACTAATGACTTTTTGAAACGGTGTGCAGGATAAGCTACAAGACAGGTATGGTTTTTGGAATCCTGCTAAGGAAAAACATTTCACCGTGAAGAGGGCACATATTGTGCTAATGGCATATTTATTCCTAATGCCAATAGCAATGGATCCGCTACTACTGTTCCGTGTGAACGATACCGCTGCAATATCTGCACCCCTCATTCCTGAAACCCCATTGTACAAGACATAACTACTATTATTATGTACCAGCCTTTCAGCTGAAAATGCATTGGAATGGGTACCCGAAGAAATGAACCTACCCCTCCGGACCAAGTTTGAAAAAGCTGTGGCGATTCCTATGAGCGCTTCATGGAGGAGATGTGTGTCATACAGGATTCAGCGTTTGGGTCAAGCGTGGATGCAAATGCCTTGTTTTTCTGGAGCAGACCAGTTGCAGCCAGACGAAGTGTTAATTCTACAAGAATGGTAAATATAACAATCGTTATGCGTTTGACTCTGCGTTTTTTTTTTTTTTTTTCCGAACCACCATTTTCACTTTAAATGCGTGGATACACCGTAAATTGCAGACTGCATAACATGTAGCGATCACAAACAAATTGTTTCCTATTACAATATAGTAGAACCTGAAAGAGTATACACATGCTGACGGAATAAATATACGTACTTTCCTATCCATTTAACATATTAGCAACATGTTACCATAACTTAACACATACCTGTTGTTGTTATCATGCAACATCTACAAAATATAAAACCGGGTCACCACGTATGACGTGGGACCCTTGTCATGTGCCAAGGCGTCCTTAAAAGGATTACGGATGTAAGTCCCGCCCCCAACTGACGTGCGCGCGTCAAAGCCTATTGGCTGTGTTGTTTTGTTATAGTTACGTAACTGCAGTGTGTCATGCGTGCGGCTCATGTTTGTAGGCGTACAGTGGGCGTTAGCCGAATGTTAATTGGTGGGAAGTGTTTGCGTGCGCTTCACGCTGCCTTAAATGACGTCACAGTATTGATTTGCGCATTGTGTTATCGGCCGTGCTTTCTGTCCACACACGTCTGTTTAAAAGAAACAGATGTACTCGTTTAGAACGAATGTTTTCGCCTTCATAGTATTGAAATAAATATTTTATGGTTAATGGTATTTTCAACATGTATTGAACGCACAACGTACCATTGTTTTGCGCATGCGTCTAACAGTTAGTCGACCCAAGCGTGAAGTGCGTGCGCACACTAAGATGTGCGCGCCACATTTTTCAGTATACAGGCAACGTTCACTTCATATACATAGTTATGCCTGCTCCTATTTAATGACAGATTACATATGATGTACACTTGTAGTTCTAACATATAGTAGGACGTTGTGTATTACCACAATCATATAGAGCTGTGTAACGCGTTGTCACGGATAATAAGAGGTGCCATCTTGACCATCATGTGTTTGCTGTATTTCAGAGATGTCGGGGAGATACAATCGATCAATGTATGATTTCAGAAGAGTCTACCTTTATATGAGATGATTGTGAGGAGGAGCCACCGACTACTATACTACATATGGACACTAATTTTATATTGCTTGCAGCGCTTATTAACAAACATTAAAAATGTGATACCCTTATGCCTATATTGCATAAGCACTTAATTAACATAATGATGTTTGCAAAAGAGTGCCTCATGAATTTTTTTGAGTGTTCTTTAATTACTACTAGCATTTTATGGCATGGTGTGTTTTTTATATAACAACCATTCCCACTCTGCTAACACATTTGTGTATATTTGTTAATGGAACGTATGACTGTCGAAACTATGTAACAATAATAATAATAATATGACATGGGTTCATGTATAGCGCTGCTAGTTTGTACGCAGCGCTTTACACACACACTTTTTCAGGCTGAGGTCCCTGGCCCGTGAGCGTACAATTTATTTTTTGCGCCTGAGAGCACAGGAGATATAAGTGACTTGGCCAAGGTCCAAGGAGCCGACACCGGATTGAACCTAAACTCCCCTGCGTCAACTCTCAATGCCTGTGTGTCTTTAACTCACACGACCACTCCTTCCCAATGTAAAGGACACTTACAAACCACCTAGCCATTTTTGTTAAAATCTCTGTTACAGGGTATGTTTGATAAAATGGTTTGGGACTGTAGCAAATAATGTTATTGCCTAGATGTTGTGGTCCCCTACAATGCATGATGTTCTGAATATTACATCAACATCAGTAATGAAGTACGTTTCTGTGTTATTTCATAACCTAACTAACTATAGTTACTGTGTTTATTAAACGTCTAAAAATAAATAGTACAGTCAATATGATGATATAAGCTACCATAATAAACTGCTGTTATCATTTGTCGGTGTTATAATGATCCACAAATGATACGCAACACAACAGTGTCTTAAAAAGTGTCCTATGCTAAGGTGCACGTGATTGACGTTTAAATTGTGAAATACTTGATAATTATCATCATGAAATATGAAGTGACGCAATGAAACCATCCAAATAATTACGCAACATTGTCACTGGGAAATTAAAATGCAAAATACAGTAACATTTCGACAAAAATTGTGGTTTCTGTTAACAGTTTGACACTTGGTAAACAGTAGGTCACATCCCACACGTGTGACTTATACATACACATGTCACAATTTAATTAATGTTGACTTTAATTCCTAGTCATTAATAAACACCTACATTGCTAAATATAAAGTTACTACGCATTGTTGTGATTACAGGCATTCATGCTGGAGTGTTGATCAGTCAATTGCATCCGTGATGAATAGGCTCCCGTTAAGTAACAATATACAGTTTATCCCCTTTTCTCCAAACACCTCATATTACATTAAATGGAATTTAAAAACATACTCAACTTGATGAATGGGATTGTAATTTCATTTTCTAATACGGTCAAGCACATGAAAAATCCAAAGTAAGCTAAATGCATATACATGATACAGAAAGTACATATAGGTTACATTTTGCTTTAAACCAATATGTTGGTTTTTCGTCTAAAATTTATAGGAAGATTGAGTTAGGCACATCTTTTGCGAGATGTTCACAATATACATACCATGATCTCATACTGGGATATACCTATAATGCAAGGAACAATATTAATGGCAAACATTGACATGTGCCATCTTCCAGTACTGTAAGCAACACAGCAAGTGTGTATTGTGTTAACAATGTGCAACCCCATTTATATTTAATCATCATTCAAATGTTAAGTCAGGCACTGGTTGGTACCATCATATGGAGTACTGTTACACTGCAACCAATAACATTGTATGTAGCATACGCAAAATGAATGACTATGCCTACTATGTGTATTAGTGGTTAGCATAGGAACAACACAAGCTACAATATTACTGCTTTGTTACCACCTAGTTACACACCCTAATTACAATTTAAGAGGGATTATATAACCTGTGCAACAATCACATAACCTCTGTGCCACATCCCTTTGTGCACACCAGCATAGAAAGAAAGGTGTGCAACGCCATTATTCAACTGTGGTCTACAGAAGGTTATATAAAAACATTATTGTTAATCTAACATAATTATCTATAAAAGTAGTACAATGACCATATATGTTTTTACTTACAAGAAAAAAATGAGTGATGAATTCTGGCGTGTCTTGCCACCACTGCTGTTTGTTCATTTTCAGTCCGCTACATGGGTTTGTATCTCGTCTACCAAAGGCTCAGCTAGGCTATTGACATTTGCCTGAGTGCAACATGTGCAAATGGCAACAGGGCAAGGATAATATCAGCACTTTTCTGAGGTTTGTTATATAAGAGCCCCACCATTCTGTCCCGACACCTAAATCTGGTCTTGAGTAGGCCAAATGTCCTCTCTATACCAGATCTTGTAGATTATGGGCTGCTTGTACCTCTCTCTGCTTCAGTTGAGGGTTTATCAACGGATTCCAATTCCTGGCCTAATTCCGTATCCTGAGTCACCTAAATTAAGGGCACACATAAGCTTACATTAGTGATAAGTTTCTACAATGCCAACATTCCTAAAGGAAAATGTGTTTTGTGTTAGAACCTGTAATATGTTACTCATCCAGCAGCCCACCATGTTCAAAATGTCCCCTTCGACGCATGGAATACTAGAGTTTCCCTCGGATAGAGGACTCGTGCTGAACCAGGGAATTTGGGTACCCACCACATGCATTATCCTCATCGTGGCATTAAAAACCGACCGTTACATTGAATGAATGGTAAGTGCTTACATTGCAGTAAATCATGCTCACCATCTGATCTAGGTGCAATCAAGCAACTGTTGCAAAATCGATTGCAACACCCAGCACACATGGTAGTCCCCTGCTATATTATAAAGCCATTCCTGACTTCCAGCCACTCTTGGTCCCTCGTAGAAAATGAATTAATTCCTAGCGTGTCATGATGGCATAGAGAAACTGGTAAAAAGGCCCGCGAGAATGTAATTGCGAGACCCGCCCACTTGCCCACAGTTGTCTGTAATGACGCGGAAGCAAGATAATGTTAATGAGGCACAAGCTTTTAACAATCCATGGACTGACGACCTCTGGCTGTCAAAAAATCTAATCTCTCCTTCTTCCTCATAAAGAGATAAGATTGGCTCTGAACTCAAACGATAGCACTTAATATCTCCTCTTCCTCATCCCATGCTAACAGGGTTCTCTCCCTGACACCGCGGACGAGGCACAACTGTCTCCTCTGTCTTCTCTCCTCTGATCTCCTGTCCCTCTACTGTCCCTCGGCCTGTCGCTCCACTCCTCTCCCTGTCCCTTCATATCCCCGCGTGCCCTGTTCCCTGTCACTGTCCCTCGGTCTGCTCCCTTCCCCTCTCCCTTGCCCTAATCATTCTCTTGATTCATCAAGCATGTCATAGAAACGAATGTTCCTCCGTTCCCTCCTAAAACATACGCACATTTTTGAAATGAGTAAGCTGTGAATGAGTCAGGTAATGGGTCGTCCTTTAAATAGGTATGTGATGATGTCGGTGACATAGTAAAAAATGCAAGGTGTTACATTAACATAATAAAGTACTTCTTGCCAGCTGTGTGCAGTTGATCTTAGAAGTATTTGTTTGGTGTATTCCTGCAGGAATGAGATATTTGCCAATGATGTGACGTGAAGCTTTGTACAAACATTTCTTGAACTTAAATAGTTTAATGTGCAATGCCAAGTAACACTTCTGAACGCAACATGCCAGTCATGTATTAGAACAAAAGGCTGAGATTGACGTGGGAAAAGTTTGCTGTAACTGTTATTAGCCATTTTATTTGTCACATTTGACAACAATGAATGGTCGTGTGCATATGCATTCCTTTCTGTAATGAGATAGTTTGCTATAGCATTAGTTTTACAAGGTGTTCACAATGAAATTAATTATACTGTACATGTGTGTAGAAGTTAGGTTTGAATTGCTTGTAATAACGTTACAATGTAAACATGCATGTGTTGGCGTCCAATAAGTGACGTCTGAAAATATTAGGACCCAAAACTAGATTTAACATGAGAATAAAGATGTAATGACTTAAAGATGCGTCCCACGTAAAGCATTTGTGTAAATGTAAAAGGAACAGTGAATATACGGTGTAATGTTGTTGACAGTTTGACTTGTACATCATGTAAATAATTGTCGCCAGTTCTAACATGTGGTGATATGATGTTAGGTTCTCCTTTAAGAGTTGAGTATAGTATTTTCCCTTACACACATCATCACATGATAGTATTTGACCGCAAATGCCTGAAAAACGTAAAAAGTACAATGTTATGCAATAATACACGTCATCTGTGACACAATTCCGGGAATGCCCCCCACACTGTAATGCAAATCATGTTGTATTGTGAGCAATGAAAACGTAAACAGTCTATAGACTGTTTATACGTCCCCCGCTCCATTGACTCCATTGATAACCGAGATTTTTTTTTTTTCTAAAGTGCGTTCCGGCGCCTTAGCGATCGTTCTCTCTCTCTCTCCCCCTCCAACCTGTCCACTTAGTTGGCGTGAGAATTGGCTCATAACATCTCACTTTTCGTACGTGCCGATCAGCCCCGATAAGCTGATTTGGTTCTTGAATCAGCCGATTTAAAATTGGCTGATCATTGGGCGAAAACAGGCTGTATCGCCAGCGCCTGGCCATAACAAATTTCCGTCTACCAACACCGAAATCAGCCTTATCGCGCTTACTGAGCTCAAACCCACTTTTGGCTATAAAATGCCGAAAAAAATCTTATCAACGCTTACCGCATGAGGCCCATAGTGTGTCCTAAGGCACTTCCTTCTCCCATATAAAGATCCTCAAGTTGACTTGAGGGATTCCAGATTCCCTATCAATAGGCGAGGTGGGAGAGGGTTAAATATTCATCTCAAAAGACCGTACTGGATACATAAATTTAATAGAGATTCCCCTAAAGGGGTTTTATGAAGATGTTGACATCTGGGGCACTTTATTAATTCCTATAAGTCCTTTTATTCTAGTACGTGGATTCCTTTCTTTTTTACTCATTGCCTGATAATGTTTTGGTCAATTTTTTATATATATACTCATGTGTTTTTCTTTATTACAGAATTCTTTTTAATTTATTTATGATTTTTTTAATACTCAAGATGTATTTTTAATTTTATTGCTTTAAATAAAGGCTAGTTGTTTAACGTGGTGTAACTAGCATTTCCCAATGCTCTCTGACTTGCACAGTACCCAGGTGACTGATTGGCTATTTTTTCAATAGGAACTAAAACCAATGGGATGTGTTTGTGAGGTATATAGACCCTCTAGGAAATGCTAAATTTATTCCCGATTGAGGTAGTTGTGACTATCGAACAGTGTAGGGATGATTATGCGCTCAAGTGTGGTTTCTGCTACTCTATCCTATGTGTGCAATTTGGGCACTTTTAGTAGACTTTTTTCCGCTTTTGCTGTGTACATTTGAAATCGCTCCTTGACGTCACTTTCCAGACCAGTCCCCTAGACTTTGTGCGCGTGACACTCAACTGCGAGGACTTCGAACCCCCAGGTGCCTCACTGACAATCGGGAGACCCTCCCAGGATGCGGTCATGCAGCTTGCATGATTACGCTCGACTCCTCTGGCAGACTAGCTGACCAGAGGGGAATCTTTCCCACAGAGACGGCGTGACCGAAGGCAAGTGTAGTTCTATGAAGGAAAAGCTCGCCAGCTGCTAGTCCCGACGCCTGCACAAGCGGGGAAACATACTCCTGACTCCTGTATGACGCTTAGAGAGCCCCCGGAGTAGGCGCAATGTATGAGCTAACTGTAGTGTTTACACATTCATATGTTTTATGTCTATCCTTGTGTATACGCAGCAATATTTTATCCCTATTTCAATATACACGGTTGTTACTTCATACTTCAACTATTTTTGCGTTTTACCTGTTTTTTTTGTCTCCATATCTCAGTGTTTTGGGGGGTGCAGAGCCACCCCTGTTTAATAGCAGCAGACGCTTCTACATCACACTTCCACGTTATGTAAAAAAAAATTATTGTTTTATTTTTCACACTGTTGTTTTTTTGTGGTTTTACCAGTTTGAGTAAAAATTCGAAGGGTATATGTTAATACACTTGGTATCACTGATTATATTTAGAGGTTTAGTTGGCGCACCATTATTTGTTTATCATCCCAGTAAGGTCCCTGCAAATTCACTCCTTCACTCTACTCCTCAACAGGCAGACTTTCTGTAATCCGAGTTTTTTATTTTTTAAACGTATATTTTTTATTTTTTCAAAAACAAGTAACATATAAAGGTGGGAAGGGATGGGGGGGGGGGGGGGGGGGGGATGGGGGTACGAAAATAAAGGGTTATGGGGTGGGGGGGGTAGGGGGCAGTGGGAGAGTACATCCATCACTGGCTCATGCAAGAAGCAACACGTCTATGATACTGTCACATCCTATGCTAGTCTAGACTAACCTAACCCTTTAGTAATTATTAACTGTTTCCTATTATTTTTGGTTCCTATTGGGTTCTCCATATGTAGGTTCTCCCCGGGGGTCCCATATTGTCCAGGAGGAGGGTGTCTGGCTTGGTTATGCTTGTAAGTCTCTCCATCGTCATTATGTGTTTATTTTTTGCAGTAGTACCCTCATTGATCGGGGTGGTGTCCGTCTTTTTCCAATGTCTTTCTATAGATTGTTTGCTGCGGAGAGGATCTTCTGCGTTACAAAAAGTCTATTTTTTCTCAAGTCCGTCTGTCGGTTTTAGTTCAAGCCTGTTTCTATGTCCCCCATGTTGCTCTACCCCCCTGTTGTTTCTTCTATTAGGTTATTTAGGCGTCTAACTCTTCCCAGATAGTATGATTTTGGGGGCGGTCCACCATATAGTTTATATGTTTCCTATTTGGCCGCATTTGTGCCGGCACATTGGGCAGGTTAGCGGGAAAAAGGAATGGGGTGGGCCTGTGTGTAATACCATCTGTGTAGGACTTTTCATGTTGGTTTCCCTATTAGGGAGCAATCGGGAAGCTTTAGCTGTCCTTGCGTGGATTTCTGCACAGTCCTCTCTCTCCAGGAGTTTCCTATGGTCGTGGTGGGTTCCCATCTAGAATTTTTTGCTTGTTGGTCGCATATTGTTTTAAAAGTACCTGATAGAGTTTGGGCAAAAATCGTTCCTTATTGTAGTGACCCCGTCCTTTTGGTAATTAGGCTCTCACAGTTGGTGCGTGGGGCCTAATTCCAAGGTCGCTTGGTTGTATTGAGTAACATAGTGGGCCAGTTGTATTGGAATTTTGTGTGTTGGGAATGTTATTTCACTCTCCTCTTATTCCATGAGAATTTCACTTTCCCTCCTGTTTGCATTTTCCTCCTCCTAACCTAGAGAGCCTTTCTCATCCCATTGCTTAAAATGTTGAGTTGTGGCTGGTGTAAAATTCGGGATTGGCTCCAATAGGTGTTTAGGGGTGAGGGGATGTAGGAGATTTTGCCTGTGTTTGCAGTTTTTATATCCAGATCTAGAGAGTGCCGTAAATAAAACCTGGGTGGCGCGCTATAGGCTGTTTTGTCTGTTCCCCTTTTGTACCCTAGAAGAGATCTAACTCCTTTTCCCTGCTTCACTCTTCTCTATACCACCCCGGCTTTTTCCCTGGGCTGCGGACCAATAATTAGCGGACTTATTCTACTGCACCTATTACTTTGTTATCTGGTTGGGCCTAGGCCTCCTCTTGCCTGGAGAGGAGCATCATTTTTTTCTTCTTTATCCTAGGTTTTCTGCCGTTCCATATAATTTTGGGTTATCTCTTTTTTTCCAATCTCCTATTACAAGGTGTGGGAAGGGGGGTGTCGTTGCGAGATAAGGCGTCGGGATTGAGGGGAGGATAAAGGGTGGAAGTGATTGGGTGGAGATCGCAAGGAATGTCTAAGGGATTATAAAAGATAGGGAATAGTAGGGAAAATAAGAAGGAGGAATAGGGAACGAACGAAATTATAGGGAAGCGCCAACGATTGTAGGGTGTTGGTGAAAATGAGAGGATCTCATTGGAAAGGAGTTGGGGGCAAGGCAAGATATTGCGTGAGCGAAAGGAGGGAGGGGTTGGTGTGTGGACAGGGGTATGAGTTTTGAATTTGGGCTTGCAGGAAGGTGGGTGTGGATCTTAGTGCGATTGTAGGGAAGGACGGGGTAAGGAGGGGAGCTGAGGGACGGAGAAGAAGAGCAGAGGGTGCATAGGTTGGAACCCGTAACGGTAGAGCACTTGTCATATATAAAGTATTTCTGGTCGTATGTTCATTTTTCACTGATATTATTTTACCCTTCCACTATATCTGGTCTCGTTGAACCCAGATTTCCAGTCTTTTTTCAAGTTTTGTAAGATTCGTTTAGTTTGCTCTGTACCATTTATCGTATGTTTCGGTATATATATTCCTAGATATACTCATCTTGTCTGGCAAATCCTTTTTAATTGGGAATTTTTTCGCTTTAGTAGGCGGGCTTTCTTGTTCTGGAGGTATGTGCAGGCCTATAGCCTCTGATTTTTTTTTGTTCACCTTTGAAGTTTAGAGTGTGCCAATTCTTCTAGTGTGGTCAAATAGGTTTTGTATGATATCTGGGGTTAGTCGGGAGAGTAAAGTGTTGTCGCAAATAGAACAACGTTATATATGTTGTTTCCTATTGGGACACCCGCTATCTCCTTGGTTCTCCTCGTTATTCTGAGGCTAATACCTCTATGCACATAGCGAATAGCATGGGGTAGAGGTGGACAGACACACCCCTTGCCTGTACCGTTTTAAACTGGAATGGTTCGTGGTAGCTGAGGTGGAACTGTGGCTATTGGGTTGAATATAGCGCCTTATGCTTTAATAAAGTTTTCCATGTGGGCCCTCTTCTGAATACCCGAACAATAAAGGGCCAGGCCACCCGTCAAAGCTTTCTCAGCATCTACACCTAGAATCGGGTAGGGGTTTGGTTTTTTTGTTACTGTTGTGGGATAATGTTGATTACTCCCCTGATTTTATCAGAGGCCTGCCGTTTTTCTGGTAACCCCACTTGATCGGGGTGGACCAGGAATTTAATACTCCTGTTTCAACTTGTTGCTAAAATTTTGGGAATAGTTTTAATGTCTGTGTTTTATCAGAGAGATGGGCCTATAACTGTAGCATAACTTTGGGTCCTTTCTTCCTTTGGTGTTACAATGATAAGGCCTTTAGGGACTCTTTGGTGTGCTTCTCCATCAGGATCTTATTGAACCAGCGGATCAGAATGGCTTCAACGTGTGTTCGAATTTCTTGTAATAGAAATTAGTAAACCCATCCTGGGCCCGGGGCTTTTGGAGTTCTTTGAGTTCTTAGGGAAATGGCTGCTTGTGACCTCCTCTGCTGTTATCGGGGTTCCTCGTTGTTTCTGATTCTGACTCGTCTAGTTTGGATAGTTTTGTTTTTTTATAATTCGTCTACTTTGCTTCGAGCCTCTTATTAGCTTGTCGGGTTTGTCAAGTTGTATAGTTTACTATGTACTTGTACAAACTCTTTATTATTGCACCGGAGGAGTTTTAGGCGACTTGTTTTGGTTTTTATGCTGTATATTTGAGGTTTGCTGTTTTATTGCGGAGTTTGCCGCCAATTGCCTGTCTGCCTTATTGCTTATTGCTTTTTCATAAAAGATCTGGTTTGTCCACCTCATTTCATTGTTCTTTTTTCATATCTTCAAATCTCCATCAGTATATTTTTAAGTTCCAATCTATCCTTATCTATCGCTGCTCTACAACTTTGTCCGTGGGCTCGCCCTGTAGGTGAGTCACTGCCCAAAAGCCCTGTAGGTGAGTCACTGGCCACAAGCTCTGCCCGTGAAGTGCCAGAGGCCACTCAAAGTGGCTCTGTTGTGGCTAAAGTTGTTGCAAAACGAAAAAGGAAAATACAAGAGACAACAAGCAGGCCTGTTACTCGCTCTCAAAAGGAAAAAAATAAATAAATGTTATAATTCACTAAATATGTCTTTGGCCTTGTTTTGTTGACTTCAGATTATCTAATTAATATTGTATGTATGCTGAAGACTGTGTTTTTTCCAAACTTTCAAGTATGTTCTTGTACACGTGAAGTTTTGGAAATGTTAACAGTCCTAATTAATGAATAGTGTTATTAATATTGATGTATTAATCGTCTGTTCAGTAATGGTCCACCAGGAGTCAGTTGCTATGTTTAGAGAATCTGCCATTGACTTACCTGCAAAACATTGTATTTGGGTGTGTTACTTGATGTAATCATTGCATGTGTATATTATTCACATGCAATTAAAAACACACATCTATTTAACTGCAAACATCTTTCTTGTCCGTGTACAGCAGGATTATGTGTTAAATATTACTTACCTTTGCCTTGCTTGGCCATTGTAATGTTGTCCTTTAATCATTTATGTGTTCTTGTTTCAAGAACATCTCTGAATGTATACTAATATATATGTAGTATGTATGGATATATGACACCACACACAACCACACACACACCACACACACACACAAACCACGTGTGTGTGTGGGTATGTCGACACGGGTGACACACTTATGCGAGCTCGGCTAGTCCCACGAATTCGGGTATACCCGGGCTGGATTGAGGGGTGGGGATGGGTCGGAGGACAGAGAGAACCGGGATCTTCGGGATGTTTGTCACGGCAGGGATTTGAAGCATTTATTCCAGCTTGGCGCAATACTGCACAGGATATATATATATATACTGCATGCATTACAATTCATGATTTATGCCATCTGGTAGACACGCGAAGCATTGCGCAGCTATTAAATCCTAATCTTATCATTTAACAGAATATGCCGCCCTGTCAGCCAGGGCATTGAACCCAGGCTGGAAGGCAAAAGCAATGGGGCTTGTCAGAGGTGAGGAGCGGCGCATGCAGGTATCGCCGGTACATAATGGGGTATTTGCCTCGAATTAAGGGTTGTCGCGTGCTGGGTAAGTTATATAGACTATCTAACTGGTATAGAGTATTTACAAAAAAACATACACTTCATGCTTCCTTGTGAAAACACCGTATTTTAATAATACAGGCCTAATGTTGTGAACTATACTAACCTGTGAGCCTAACAGTATTGGGCTAAACAATTTTTATTACTTAATTCACTCATGTTTTCACCATTTAAATAGGTTTCATACAAAGACTACTTACTGGCATCAATATGTTTGTGTGACTCCTGTTATTAATTATATATATATATATATAATATATATATTATTGGTTTTAAACATACAGCCCTTCTAAATAAAAAAAAAAACATTTTTGATGTAAATCAACATTTACCATACAGGTCAATGCAATAGGCCAAAAAGTTTAAGCCTCTATATGTTAACCTTTAAATAAATCACACCAATATAAAAATCCCTCTTTACATATAAGCCCTTAAAAGTTGTAATATACACACACAGACATGTACAGTTTGTTTTTACAGACTATTGTTATATATCCTGAGAAGAATATAGACAGGAAAAAGAGAGAGCAGGAGAGAGATAGAGTATTGTTAGAAGGAAGAAGAGAGAAGAGGAGAGAGAGAGAGAGAGCGAGCAGCCGAGAGAGAGATAGTATAGATAGAGAGAGAGAGAGAGAGGAGATAGACTAGAGAGGAGAGAGAAGGAAGAGCATATATATAATATTATATTATACTATAACAGGATAGATATAGATAGTAGATAGAGAATATATATATATATATATGCAAAATATAGCTGTATGCTCATGGCATGTCTTAGCAGGTCTGCAAACCCCGATTTCCCCAGTATCCACAGCAATACAGCACTGCAAATGCAGCAAGGGATGCATTATATATATAATAATATATATATATATAATATATAGCAGTATATATATATATATAATATATATATATTTATGAGAGAGATATATATATAGACACGTAGTAAAATGATGCAGACAGGAGGGTTAACCAGACTTTCAAATACACACAGAAATTTATGAGGGAAAAAAACATTTACTTTTGCAGGTGTGTGTGTATTTCATTATATGGCTGTGTAAGCACTATTTTCAGACAGTACTCAATGTTATTTTTCCTCAACCCACAATGTTTCTTAATTAAAAGTCTAGCAATGTTGTGAGAAATTAGATAAAAAAATGATACATGTTGGTCTGACAAACGCCTATCACAAACCACAAACGTGAAACCAATTATTTCTACACATCCAATTGGTGCTTCAAACAAGGAGTACAAGTTGATACTTTTTATGACCTTGAAAAGTAAAGACAGCAAATAGTTAGCAATTGAGCAGTTTCATTCTTATGAACAAAGAACAGAGAACTGCAGACATCTTTTCTGTTAATCTGCAATGGCTGATGAATTATTAAAAAATATGCATCCGCACAAAGGATACAAATTCATGATAGCACAAGCGATTTTGTCCGCGTCGGGACACAAAGCAAACACGGGCCAAATCTATGATTTGATTAGAGCCAAGTATCCTTATTACCAAGAACGTGGGCATGCGCGAAATTTTAAATCCTCAGTAAGATTCACTTTATCAACTAATGACTGTTTTGAACGTGTGCAGGATAAGCTACAAGACAGGTATGGTTTTTAGAAGCTTGCTAAGGATAAACATTTCACCGTGAAAGAGGGCACACATATTGTGCTAAATGGCATATTTATTCCTAATGCCAATAGCAATGGATCCGCTACTACTGTTCCGTGTGAATCGATATCTGCTGCAATATCTGCACCCTCCATTCCTGAAACCCACATTGCACAAGAACATAACTACTATGATTATGTACCAAGCCTTTCAGCTGAAAATGCATTGGAATGGGTACCCGAAGAAATGAACCTACCTCCGGACCAATTGTTTGAAGAAAGCAGTGGCGATTCCTATGAGCGCTTCATGGAGGAGATGTGTGTCATACAGGATTCAGAGTTTGGGTCAAGCGTGGATGCAAATGCCTTGTTTTTCTGGAGCGACCAGTTGCAGCCAGACGAAGTGTTAATTCTACAAGAATGGTAAATATAACAATCGTTATGCGTTTACTCTGCGTTTATTTTTTATTTTTTTTCCGAACCACCATTTTCACTTTAAATGCGTGGATACACCGTAACATTGCAGACTGCATAACATGTAGCGATCACAAACAAATTGTTTCCTATTACAATATAGTAGAACCTGAAATAGTAGTACACATTGCTGACGGAATAAATATACGTACTTTCCTATCCATTTAAACATATTAGCAACATGTTACCATAACTCTAACACATACCTGTTTTGTTATCATGCAACATCTACAAAATATAAAACCGGGTCCACCACGTATGACGTGGGACCCTTGTCATGTGCCAAGGCGTCCTTAAAAAGGATTACGGATGTAAGTCCCGCCCCCAAACGACGTGCGCGCGTCAAAGCCTATTGGCTGTGTTGTTTTGTTATAGTTACGGTAACTGCAGTGTGTCATGCGTGCGGCTCATGTTTGTAGGCGTACAGTGGGCGTTAGCCGAATGTTAATTGAGTGGGAGGAGTGTTTGCGTGCGCTTCACGCTGCCTTAACATGACGTCACACGTATTGCATTTGCGCATTGTGTTATCGCCCGTGCTTTCTGTCCACACACGTCTCTTTAAAAAGAATACAGATGTACTCGTTTAGAACGAATGTAGTTTCGCCTTCATAGTATTTGAAATAAATATTTTATGGTTAATGGTATTTTCAACATGTATTGAACGCACAACGTACGCATTGTTTTGCGCATGCGCTAACAGTTAGTCGACCCAAGCGTGAAGTGCGTGCGCACACTAAGATGTGCGCGCACATTTTTCAGTATACAGGCAACGTTCACTTCATATATATAGTTATGCCTGCTCCTAATTTAATGACAGATTACATAATGATGTACACTTGTAGTTCTAACATATAAGTGAGTGACGTGTGTATGTACACAATCATATAGAGCTGTGTAACGCGTTGTCACGGATATCAAGGTGCCATCTTTGACCATCATGTGTTTGCTGTATTTCAGAGATGTCGGGGAAGATACAATCGGATCAATGTATGATTTCAGAAGAGTCTACCTTTATATGAGATGATTGTGAGGAGGAGGCACCGACTACTATACTACATATGGAACTAATTTTATATTGCTTGCAGCGCTTATTAACAAACAATTAAAAATGTGATACCCTTATGCCTATATTGCATAAGCACTTAATTAACATAATGATGTTGCAAAAGAGTGCCTCATGAATTTTTATTGAGTGTTCTTTAATTACTACTAGCATTTTATGGCATGGTGTGTTTTATATATAACAACCATTCCCACTCTGCTAACACATTTGTGTATTCTATTGTGTAATGGAACGTATGACTGTCGAAACTATGTAACAATAATAATAATAATATGAGCATGTTCATGTATAGCGCTGCTAGTTGTACGCAGCGCTTTACAGACACATTTTTCAGGCTGAGGTCCCTGGCCCGTGGAGCGTACAATTTATTTTTTGCCGCCTGAGGCACAGGGAGATAAAGTGACTTGGCCAAGGTCACAAGGAGCCGACACCGGGATTTGAACCGGAACTCCCCTGCTTCAAACTCTCAATGCCAGTGTGTGTCTTTACTCACTGAGCCACTCCTTCTCCCAATGTAAAGGACACTTACAACCAACTAGCCGTTTCTTGTTAAAAATCTCTTGTTACATGGGTATGTTGATAAAATGGTTTGGGACTGTAGCAAATAATGTTATTGCCTAGATGTTGTGGTCCCCTACAATGCATGATGTTCTGAATATTACATCAACATCATGTAATGAAGTACGTTTCTGTGTATATTTCATTAACCTAACTAACTATAGTTTACTGTGTTTATTAAACGTTCTAAAAATAAATAGTACAGTCAATATGATGATATAAGCTACCATAATAAAGCTGCTGTTATCATTTGTCGGTGTTATACATGGATCCTACACAAATTGATACAGACACAAACAGTTGTCTTAAAAAGTGTGCCTATGCTAATGTGCACGTGATTGACGTTTAAATTGTGAGAATACTTGATAATTATCATCATGATAATGATGAAGTGACGTCAATGACATTCCAAATATATTACCAACATTGTCATAGTGGGAAATTAGAAATGCAAAATTACAGTAACATTTGCGACAAAATTGTGTTTTCTGTTAACAGTTTGACACTTGGTACATGTAGGTCACATCCACACACGTGTGACTTATACATACACATGTCACAAATTTTAATTAATGTTGACTATTAATTCCTAGCATTAATAAACACCTACATTGCTAAATATAAGATGTACTACGCATTGTTGTGATTACAGGCATTCATGCATGGAGTGTTATGATCAGTCAATTGCATCCGTGATGAATGAGCTCCCGTAAGTAAACAAATAAGTACAGTTATCCCCTTTTCTCCAAACACCTCTATATTACATTAATGGAATTTAAAACATACTGGACACCTAACAAGCTCCTATTGAACCCCCAAAATGAAAAGTTTTCCCTGTATCACTTCGTAGTTCTTCCGGGATCTCCAGTCCTAGCGCTGCGATGAATTCTGGGCCTTCCTCTGGGGTTCGTAGGGTGGCCTCGCTGCGATGAATTCTGGGCCTTCCTCTGGGGTTCGTAGGGTGGCCTATTTGCCTTTGTTGGTGGCTTGGAGACGGAAGGGGAAGCCCCATCTATGATTTCCTCTTTGGTAGAGAAGTAATGGAACCTTGTGATTACGTCTCGGGGCCCTCTGTTTTCAAATTCTCTCGGCCTGTAGATTCTATGGGCTCGGTCAAGTTCCAGCTTTGCTTTGGCGATTTCTGGGAGTATGCTCCGAAAAAGTCTGTTTAGGTATGGCTTGATTTCCTCGTTAAGGACTGTCTCCGGGATGTTGCGAATTCTAAGATTGTTCCTTCGCGATCTGTTCTCTGCCTCTTCTTGGGCGTCTTGAAGGCGGGAGATCTGTTTTTTCATTTGGGTTATGTCCTCATCTGTTGCCGCTTGTCCTTCGGTGACTGTCTCCATGGCCTCCTCCAGTCCTGTCGTCCGCTCCTCTACCTCTACAATCTTGGTGTGTAGGCTCTTCATTGCGGTTTGTAACTCCTCGTGAAACGCCTGTTTAATTTCTTTAACCCAGGTTTTTAATTCTTTCCTGATATCTGGGTGCCTATCTGCTTCTGACCCTGAGTCTGAGCGATCTTGAGCTTGTGCGGCTTTATCTTTGCCCGTTGGTGTGGGCGCCACGTTCCTTCTAGTGAAGAACGTGGAAGATTCTGACTTCCCTGTCTTTTTAGGAGGGGCCATGCCGTCTCTGTTCAGCTATGGGCTGTAGAGAACAATCAGGTCTGGGTCTTCCTCCTCTATATTGGTTGCTAGGTTATCTTGATATGGGGAGCTGAGGGTGGTTCTTGTCGTTTTTTCTGGGCTCGCAGCTATCCCACATATGCACCCCCACACTTGGGCATTTTGTTAGTCCATGGGACTAGTTAGATGGTTCACTGTTTCGTCTCCTTGGGTAAAGGGGGGGAAGGGGAGGGGCGCGGGCGCTCATTCACTCCGCTCTTTATTATTCGCCTTTTTCGCTGTGTGTAACTTTCAGCGCTTTTCAGGCCCCCTTGGGCTGTGGTTTTTATTACTTTGTTTATAGTGGTTGTTTTGTCTGGGTCTTTCTCCCTTTAAGGGCCAGTGGCGGCCATCTTGGGTTACCAGGTAGGAGACGGCTGCAGCAGAGGGGCTCTTCTCGATCCTAGCTGGTCTGCCCCCTTCACTTCTCCTTGCAGAGAGGGGTCTCCTACTTTCTCTGCTACAGCGTCGTTAAGGACTGTCTCCGGGATGTTGCGAATTCTAAGATTGTTCCTCCGCGATCTGTTCTCTGCCTCTTCTTGGGCGTCTTGAAGGCGGGAGATCTGTTTTATCATTTGGGTTATGTCCTCATCTGTTGCCGCTTGTCCTTCGGTGACTGTCTCCATGGCCTCCTCCAGTCCTGTCGTCCGCTCCTCTACCTCTACAATCTTGGTGTGTAGGCTCTTCATTGCGGTTTGTAACTCCTCGTGAAACGCCTGTTTAATTTCTTTAACCCAGGTTTTTAATTCTTTCCTGATATCTGGGTGCCTATCTGCTTCTGACCCTGAGTCTGAGTCTGAGCGATCTTGAGCTTGTGCGGCTTTATCTTTGCCCGTTGGTGTGGGCGCCACGTTCCTTCTAGTGAAGAACGTGGAAGATTCTGACTTCCCTGTCTTTTTAGGAGGGGCCATGCCGTCTGTGTTCAGCTATGGGCTGTAGAGAACAATCAGGTCTGGGTCTTCCTCCTCTATATTGGTTGCTAGGTTATCTTGGATATGGGGAGCTTAGGGTGGTTCTTGTCGTTTTTTCTGGGCTCCCAGCTATCCCACATATGCACTCCCACACTTGGGCATTTTGTTAGTCCATGGGACTAGTTAGATGGTTCACTGTTTCGTCTCCTTGGGTAAAGGGGGGGAAGGGGAGGGGCGCGGGCGCTCATTCACTCCGCTCTTTATTATTCGCCTTTTTCGCTGTGTGTAACTTTCAGCGCTTTTCAGGCCCCCTTGGGCTGTGGTTTTTATTACTTTGTTTATAGTGGTTGTTTTGTCTGGGTCTTTCTCCCTTTAAGGGCCAGTGGCGGCCATCTTGGGTTACCAGGTAGGAGACGGCTGCAGCAGAGGGGCTCTTCTCGATCCTAGCTGGTCTGCCCCCTTCACTTCTCCTTGCAGAGAGGGGTCTCCTACTTTCTCTGCTACAGCGGAAGGGGGGGGGTGGGCACAGGTTGGGGGATTAATGGTGTCTAGCTCTGCGCTTCCCCAGAGGGGCTCCGACTCCCACGTGGCCGCCTCCCGCCCCCTCCTGTCTGTGGGGCCCTCTCCGGTCCCCCCTGAACCGTCCTCCCCTCCCTCTATACCTCTGTCGTCGTTGCGCCGGGGTCTCCGCTTCTGCGGCTCTGAGTTGGGGTACGAGGTTCCTTCTCCGTTGCCCGGTGTTGTGCTGCAGCCTTCAGCTCGCTCCTATTCAGGCGCGTGCGGCGGCCATCTTGTGTGCTCGGCTGTACGGGAGGCTCGCACTGTCAGTGTCTGCGGGTGCTCGGGGTCCCGATTCTCCGTGAGCTTCACGGTCTGGGTGTCAGCGGTCAGTGGTGTGCGGTCAGGGGATGCTATGGGCCGTCTGTGGGCTGTTTTGGCTGGCTTTTGGCCAGGGTTTCATTGGTGAAAATCCCTGTTTGGACGGAGCTAGCCTTCTCTGTGACTTGCTCGTTCTGCGTCCAAGCCACGCCCTATATACCAGTTTTTAACTGCATTAAGTTACAAAACGTATGCTGAGTATATTAACCCCTTCAGGATATATTTCACAGAACATGTGTATGCTTTTAGCATAGGGACCTGCTATTGAGACTTAACTTGACGTTTGTTACCAGGCTTGGCATTATTTGATCAAAGGATGTAACCAAAAGTCTCCTTTGACTTATAGATTTAGTTTTCACTATGTATATTTATTTCCCCAATTATTGCTATCCCAATGGGAGAAGCGCAGGGATTAACTTTCTGTTTTTGCACATTTGCATTTGTGGAGTCATTCGTCCAAATCTGCAGGCCATCCCGGCACTAAGAGGACCTTGGACCTCATCTCTCGTACCTTTTGGTGGCCAGGTATGCAAAAGGACATAAAACGTTTTGCCTTCAGCTAGGTATCACCCTCCATTTCTCGTTGGGATTCCACCCACAGACCAATGGTCAAACGGAGAGGACCAACCAGTCCCTGGAACAGTATTGTGACAGGGTAAATAAACGACACCAGCCAAATGCCTGGCAGACTTAACTGTAGTGCAGCAGTGCAGCAGTGAGGAGGTTAATTTTCAGCTGAGTTAATTAGTCTGAGCCCAGCTGCATCATCAAGGTGTTTTAAAACCCCCAGGCTGTACACACATGCAGGCTAGCTGGTCAGGAGACAGTTGTGAAATACTGAAGAGAGTACTGCTATAAGGTCTATTTTTCAAAGTACATGTGTGATGAACTGCCTGTGTCCTGCATGCTGAAGAGAAGCTGCCTTGTTTTCTATGCTGAAGAGTAGCTATTTTGTTTTTATGTGCTGTATGTTTTTTAAGCCTTATCAAGAGAACCTGCGTGTGTGGTTGCATGTACCCTGCAACATATGGTGTCAGAAGTGCCTGGATGTTAAGAGGCCCCTGCAGTTGAAGGGCCACACACACACACAAAAATGAGAAAAATGGAAGAATTTTTAAAAGAGTTTTCTGTGCAAGCAGACAAGACAGCAGGGACTGTTAATGCAGGGACAGGCCCAACTACAAGCAGAGAGAGATGAAAGACTATTGCAGCAGCAAACCCAGCTCCTAAACCAGCAGCAGGCAGCACAGGAGGAGCGGATGGCCAGGCTGCTGAGCCAATTCCAGGTGTCTGCCAGTCCAGAACTTGCTAACAAACCCCCGGTCCTCCTGAGGAAAATGGATTCAAACGAGGATTCAGAGGCTTTTTTTACTGACGTTTGAAAGGGTTGCTGAAGCTCAGGGCTGGTCTGCAGATCGCTGGGCAACTGCTTTGGCCCCGCTCCTCATAGGAGAAGCCCAGGCCTCATATCATGGCCTCCCAGCGGATCAGGCAATGGACTACCAACAAGTAAAAGCCACCATACTGGATCGCTTAGGTCTGACCCCAGAGACTTACCGGCAGCAGTTCTGGAACCTGAAGTAACCGCTAAGATGAGACCCTAGGTACTCGCTCAGCGGTTATTGGACTTGTGTAACCGCTGGATACAACCCGAGGAGCGCACTAAGGAGGCAATTCTTGAGCAATTTGTTATGGAAGAATTCCTACAGATAATACCCCCTTCCGCACGCTCATGGGTAAAACGCCATGCTGCTGAAACCCTAGCTTTGGCGGTCCGACTCGTTGAGAACTTCCTTGCGGTCGAGGACCAGGCGAGTGCCCTGGACCCAATGGATCCAACTTCACCAGCACTTGCGGACACCCAAAGAGGGAGATCGGAACAACGGGGAAACTACGGCCCCTCCAAACGCAACCGCCAAAGGCCCCGAAAGGAGCAGTCTCTCCAACAAGGAAGAAGTCAAAACGCCGGGCACCACCGAGACCCTCATCCCCTTCCTGATGTCGGCTTGTCGCCAAATGAGAGGAACTTCCAAGGACGTCGCCCACAGGACCCACCAGATGCCTGGTCTCCAGTATCCGGTCCAGCGGAGCACTATCTGCGGCACCCTCCTGCGAGGGAACCCTCTCCATGTTCCGCCTGCGGAGAACAAGGCCACCGGCATGTGGACTGTCCACAGATGGATTGTTCCTTCAGCAGGACCGTCGCCTCGGCCTTCACTGGAGAAAATTACAAGTCCTGGCTACTTCCAGCCCAGATTGGGGATAAAACCGTCCAGGCCCTTGTAGATTCAGGCTCTGGAATAACTTTGGTTTTCCAGGAACTGTTACCGCCTAACGTGTGTTCCTTTGACTCCCCATGGAGTATAGAATGTATATACGGCGATGTAAAACGGTATCCGACAGCCAAAATCCGGCTACAGGTAAAAGGTCAGGAGGCCTACCTCGAAGTAGGAGTCGCTCCTTGGTTCCCTGCCCCCGTTGTGCTCGGCCGGGACTGGCCTTTCTTTTCAGACCTAATGGCTCCAGTCTCTCACGAGGAGCCATATTCCATGGCTTAGGAGAACCCTGGTAAACTGTTCCCCTACTCGGCAGACCTTTTCCCCAGTAGACACTGGGTTCCAAATACTCAAAAGCAGAGACGCTCAGACAAACAGGACTGGTTGCAGAAATCTGGGCCTCAAGGTAACCGTTCTAGTAGCCAGAAGTCACAAGTGATGGCTGGGGATGGCCAGAAGGAGGGGGATATGGGCCCTGGAGATTTACCAGACCTTTACCTCCCTGATTTTCGCCAGAGGCAAAGGGGAGACCCAGTCCTTGCTAGACAATATGATAAAGTGGTAAAAATTGATGAGCAGATATTCAATGCACAGGGGGTGATAGTATTCCCCCATTTTGAATTGTCAAATGATATCCTGTATAGGGTGAATAGGCAGACACAAACAGGGGAGGTCACCAGACAAATATTGGTTCCCAAGATGTTTGTTAAATCCGTATTCACCCTAGCCCATACTGTCCCTTGGGGTGGTCACCTTGGTAGGGATAAAACCTTGGACCGTATTTTGTCCCGATTTTATTGGCCAGGGATGCATAGTGATATTGTAAGTTATGTGCAGCATGTCCTGAGTGCCAGCTAACTAGGCCGAAGGGACAAAAACCAGCCCCCTTGGTCCCTCTACCCTTGGTGTCAGTTCCCTTTGAGAGGATTGGAGTAGACTTGGTATGACCTCTAGAACCTTCTGCGAAAGGACACAGGTTTATTCTCGTAATAGTTGACTATGCAACAAGATATCCTGAGGCATTCCCCCTGAGGAGAGCAACGGCGAAGCAAGTAGCCAACAAGTTGTTGGAGCTGTTCTCACGGGTTGGACTTACCCAGTTTATGTTGACAGACCAAGGTACAAATTTTATGGCTAAACTGATGCAGGATGTCTTAAAATTACTAGAGGTCAAGTCTGTTCGGATATCGGTCTACCATCCACAGACTGACAGATTGGTGGAAAGATTTAACCGAACGCTAAAAGGGATGCTGAGAAAATTTGTAGATTCAGAGAAGAGAGCCTGGGATGAACTTCTCCGTTTTCTGCTGTTTGCAGTGCGGGAAGTTCCCCAGGCCTCCACAGGATTCTCTCCATTTGAACTGCTGTTTTTCCGCCAACCCCGGGGTATCCTAGACCTCCTAAAGGAGTCCTGGGAGGAACAGCAGTCCCCTTCTAAGAATACCCTACAATATGTATTGGACCTTAGGAAGCGCCTAGATGTGGTCGGCCATTTTGCTAGGGAGAATCTTAGATCAGCCAAGGACAGCCAGGAGAGACATTACAATCAAAATGCTCGTATGAGAGTGTTTCACCCAGGAGACCAGGTGATGTTATTGTTACCCAGTTGTGAGAGCAAACTCCTGGCAAAATGGCAGGGCCCATTCGAAGTACTCCGCCGCACGGGTGATGTGGATTACGAGATTGTTCAACCAGGGTCCAGGAAGGGTAAACAAATTTACCATGTGAGCTTGCTGAAACCATGGAAGATGCAGCGGTCTCTATTCATCCACCCGGTGGAGGAGGAAACGGACCTGGGTCCTCAGCCCCCACGGGGGAACATCTGTGGTGACGAGAAAGTCCCAATGGGTAGACAATTGTCCTCTGAAAAAAAAGGGGACTTGTTAGAAATAATTACACAATTCAATAATGTTTTTTCTGATTTACCAGGGCAAACTAATTTAGTTTCACATGTGATCGAGACAGCACCTGGGGTAAAAGTATGTTCCCATCCTTATAGTTTGCCTGCAAGCTGTAAGGCCCTGGTAGAGAAGGATATACAAGAAATGTTACACTTAGGCGTGATTGAGCAATCATGCAGTGAATGGTGTAGTCCGCTAGTTATGGTCCCTAAAGCAGATGGGAAGGTAAGATTTTGTGTGGACCTCCGAAAGGTCAATGCGGTATCCAAGTTTGACACATATCCGATGCCAAGGGTGGACGAATTAATTGACACCCTTGGAAACACGGAATATATATCCACGCTGGACTTAACAAAAGGATACTGGCAAATACCTTTAGAGGAAAAGTCCAAATGCAAAACAGCCTTTGCCACTCCCATGGGTTTATACCAGTTTGTGACAATGCCATTTGGACAGCATGGAGCCCCAGCCACATTTCAGAGGCTCATGGATAAAGTGCTGAGACCTCATAGGGTTTATGCCGCAGCCTACCTAGATGACATTGTCATTTATAGTAAACACTGGCGGGCTCATCTAAATAGGCTGAAAGCGGTCCTCAAATCTCTAAGAGAGGCACGGCTCACAGCCAACCCTAAGAAAGGTGCCTTAGGTAAGGCGGAAACCAAGTATTTAGGGTATGCAGTGGGAGGTGGAAAAGTAAGGCCACTAGCCGATAAGGTAGCTGCCCTGAAAGAAGTTCCGACCCCCCAAACAAAAACGCAGGTACGCTCTCTGCTGGGTTTAGCAGGGTACTATCGGCTGTTCATTCCCAACTACTCGGAAGTTTCAGCCCCATTAACGGACCTCACAAAAAAGTGTGCCCCTACACAAGTGTTAGGGTCAAGGGAGTGTCAGAGAGCCTTTGAAGACATAAAAAGGTGTCAATCAGAGGGTCCCGTCCTTAGAATCCCAGACTTTAAATGGCCTTTTGAAGTGCAAACCGATGCATCAGACATAGGGCTAGGGGCAGTGTTGTCACAACAGTTTGAGGGAGTGGAACATCCAATCCTTTTCTGAGTAGGAAATTGTTCCCGAGGGAAAAAAACTACTCAGTGATTGAGAAGGAGTGCTTCGCAGGAAAAGTGGGCAATCAAGGCTTTGAGGCATTACCTGTCAGGAGTCCATTTTACTCTGGTGACAGACCATGCTCCATGATACCCTGACAACCAAGACCTATGCCAAACTAGGGGTACTTTACAGGAACAAATCCTCCCTAAGTCTCCAGGTCAGAAAACGTATCGCACAGCAGATGCTAATGCCAATCATTGACAATGGAGACATAGTATATGGCTCGGCACCTCAAACCTACCTTAGCAAACTTGACACCCTCTACAATTCAATTTGTCATTTTGTTCTCCAATGCAACTACAACACATATCATTGCGAAATGCTCAAAGAACTAGATTGGTCATCACTCGAGTCTAGGCGCAAAGTTCACCTTTCCTGTCTTGCCTTCAAATTCTTTATGGGCAAGCTACCCAGCTACATGAACAAGTTCCTCACACCTACCACATGCAGCACCTATCACCTGAGATCAGACTCCAAAAGACTGTTCATGGTCCCAAGGCTCAACAAAGTATCCGGCCGCTCCTCCTTCTCTTACCGTGCACCCCAAAACTGGAACAACCTACCAGAGACTCTTACATCCACAACCAGTTTAAGTTCTTTAAAATCTAAGGCTGTCACACATTTTAATCTGGTCTGTAACTGTTTCATACGCCCATAATATATATTATCTTTAACTGTGCATGCAATGTCTTGTATAAAATGTATACCCTGCTCATTTATGTAACTGTATTTGTAAACATGTATTTGTCATCATAACTCTGTGCCCAGGACATACTTGAAAACGAGAGGTAACTCTCAATGTATTACTTCCTGGTATAATATTTTATAAATAAATAAATTGAAGTGGTTAAGTACCATGAAAGACTCTAATGCTAGGTTGACCAGGTGGTATATGGCCCTCCAACCCTTCTCGTTTGAGATTCAGCACAGACCTGGAAAAGAAAATGCGAATGCTGATTGCTTCTCTAGAGAAGGGGTGGATTGTCAGGCTTCAGCCGTGCGTGGCCCAAGCCACACACTAACAGGGGAGGAATGTGACAGGGTAAATAAACGTCACCAGCCATATGCCTGGCAGACTCATCTGTAGTGCAGCAGTGCAGCAGTGCAGCAGTGCAGCAGTGCAGCAGTGCAGCAGTGCAGCCAGTGCCAGCAGTGCAAGCAGTTTGCAAGCAGTGCAGCAGTGAAGCAGTTGCGAGGCAGTGCAGCAGTGCAGCAGTGCAGCAGTGCAGCAGTGCAGCAGTGCAGAGGTTAACTTTCAGCTGAGTTAATTAGTCTGAGCCCAGCTGCCTCATCAAGGTGTTTTAAAACCCCCGGGCTGTACACACATGCAGGCTAGCTGGTCAGGAGACAGGAGTGAAATACTGAAAAGATTACTGCTATGAGGTCTGTTTTTCAAAGTACATGTGTGATGAACTGTCTGTGTCCTGCATGCTGAAGAGAAGCTGCCTTGTTTTCTATGCTGAAGAGAAGCTATATTGTTATTGTCTGCTGAAGAGAAGCTATTTTGTTTTTGTGTGCTGTATGTTTTTTAAGGCTCAATAAATAAGCCTTATCAAGAGAACCCGCATGTGTGGTTGCATGTACCCTGCAACAAGTATCTTCGGTGCTTTACCTTGGATTCCCAAGATGACTGGGCGGAACACTTAACCTGGGTAGAATTCGCCCACAATAATGCACGTAGCAGCTCTACTCAGGAGTCACCGTTCTTCGTGAACTAAGGCTTCAATCCTTCTACTCTTCCACTTGTTCTACCCTCATCAGGGGTCTCAGCGGTGGATGACAGAATATAGGACTTACAGAATCTATGGAGAAAGATTCAGGTCAACATCAGGCAGGCTGTCAATAGGCCAAAGAATCAGGCAGATCGCCATCGCAGACCTGCTCTGGACCTTAAACCTGGCGACAAGATCTGGTTGTCATCCAGGAACATCAGGCTGAAGGTACCCTCGATGAACTTTGCACCGAGATTTCTTGGACCCTTTGCGATATCCGAAAGGATCAATCCCGTGGCATATCATCTTGTTCTCCCGCCTTCTATGAAGATTCATTCTGTTTTTCATGTCTCTCTGCTCAAATCGGTGGTCAAGAATGCCTTTTCAGTTCCGGTTGTTCCCACCCCTCCCCTCATGGTTCAAGAACAACCTGAATACGAGATCCAATCTTTCCTTGATCCTAAGATCTCCATAGGTTCGCTACACTCTCTGGTACATTGGAGAGGTTTTGGCCCAGAGGAAAAGTCCTTGATTCCGAGCCACCGTGTCCACACAGCCAAACTTGTTCGCATGTTCCATGCTAAATTCTCAGAGAAACCATAGTGGAGTCGCCCGCAGGTCGCTCATAACGGGTTGGGTACTGTGAGGATTCGCCATCCTGGCGGTTGCAGACCGTCTCCTCACCCCAACAAGCCTTCCATGATGGATACCCAGGATGCACGGTTTCCTTGTCCCAGTACACGCGCGCGCGGACCTTGCACACTCTGTTCAACCGCCTGTGGATTCAATCCCCGCCCGATCGTTGTCACATGACATGGACGTTCGGGCAGCCTCCCTGCTGACGCGCGAGTCAGGCCCAGCCCCCTGACCTCCGTTACGCACGTGGGTCGGTGCGCGACTTGCCCTGCTCTGTTACTTTTATATATTAGATAGATATATATAGTATAGATTATAGATATATATAGGATATATATATAGATATATATATATATATATATGATATATATATATATATAATAAATAATATAATAACAAAACAAAAGCCGGCAAGCTTCATAGCACGAACTGAGTAAAAAATAAGGTACATTTATTAAAAAATCAGCAACCATAAGAATGTTACACTTATAGGATTTTTAAATAAAACCATTTGTGGGAGAGAAATCTCTATTGTGGTCATCTGCGGTGGTAGGGCGAGTCCCAGGTTTGCAGCCCAGGTTCACCATGAACTCCTATCCCGAATTGGCAGCAAGATAAAAAGGCCTCCAATGCCTGCACGTCCTTTGCTCCCTCTCATACAATGGTTGCTAGCACTTGAAATTACCGCCAGCCGGAGTGCAGGGAAGCCAGGGACTCCAAATACACCAACATGACTGCGATGATGTCCCAGCTGAATGCGTTTCATCGCACTGCGGCGACTTCGTCAGGAGTATGTGATTGGTCATGGACAGCCAATTAAATAGGCTGGATCAAGTAAAACTATTTTCACATTGGTACTAAGTTTCACCACAGATCATGTAACACTAAAATTACTATAAATATCAACATTACAATGAATAACAACAAAAAAACATCAATAATTATGTTGTTCACATCATATAGTGAAAATAGCTAAAACTAAACAATTTAATTATGTATAAACTCAACTAACACATAATGTGTTAGAGAAAGCTGTCCCACTATTACCAATCTAAGTTTCATCAAATATGGAAGAAAATATATATATATATATATACCAAATTAAAATGAAAGCCTAAACCTATAATTTTAGTTTCAAAAAATATTAATAAATCAATAAATTAATTAGAATATAATAATATAGATATATAAACAACCAAATACCACTACACCATATAAAAATGAATTATAGAAAATCTAAATAAAATTGAAAAAATATATTAAAATCAACCTATTTAATTCCTTGTGTGATGAGAACAACATTCACAAAACAATCTTTACATTATATGTACTAACAAAAATTATTAAATTGATAATTCACATAGTGCATTAATTAAAATTATATCTAATTACATATAATAACAATTGTTACATTAAAAAATAACTAAAATTATAAAATGATAAAGGAAAAAACTGGATTAACTATAAAATAACACCTTTTCTAAGGAAATATCATATAATATAGTATAGAGGAATACCCTCCAAAAACATAGAACCCCATCCTAGGATAGGGGGAGAGGAACCGAACTAGCAACCAGAGCAGCAAGGCAGAGAACAGCAAGGCAGGACACTAAACCAGTATCCAAGCACTCATTAAGACCCCTGGGAGAAAGTGTACCAAGTGAGTATATCGAAAAAGGCTCTCTCATACATAGTGTCTTAAATCTATCTCCCCCTAATAGGGTACTCGGAATACTCTCAATACCCATAATAACAAGTCCCTTGGGATCCTTTTGGTGTACTTGGGAAAAATGTCGAAGAACAATGTGTGCAACATGACATCAAGGGACAGCACGCAGGTAAGTAAATCATACATTTTCTATATTTGATAGAAGACACAAAAAACTAAGTTTCGGTCCCCCAGTGGGGGACTGCACCACCTTGAGAAAGGTCCCACATGTGTGTATAAATATATATATATATGAGAACATAAAAGACTGCGCCTTGTTGTGCAAAGCAAAAACCGGCAAAAAATGTGTATTGTCAAAAGCTAAAATGATATAAACCGAATTGATTGTAATATCAACAACAATAGCTAGAAATAGACAATGACATAATTATAAGAGCTCAAAAAGTGCTCATCTGAAAAATACATGTAATGCCACAAAAATATCTAAAAACATAAAAAGAAAAATATATAAAAGGAAAAGAAAATGTCCAAATAACATATAAATAAAATCCAATAATGGTCCTATATTGGTCAACAAAACTCTGTATTTGGATACTGGCAGACTTCTTCTTGGGCACAAAAACCTCCCTTGACATAACCTAACAGAAAAAGAGAAGAAACAGGGCCGATCCTTGTGTGATAACGTATAAAAAATGTAATAAAATTTGGACAAGACAATTCAAATCAAAACTCACAAAATTGAGTGTTACAGGCATTGCATGAGTACAACTCATGCTCCAAAATCACTCTGATCTGCTGCTGGTAATGCTCTGGGATGTCGTCATTCCTCTTCCTTGTTTGTGGTGTTGCACTGTGTGTGCTCTGGCAAATCCCCGCCCAGTAACAAAGGTTTCTTCAGTTGAATTGCCCTAGTGCTCAGAAACGGACTGCAGCTTCACTTCTCTAGCCTGTTTTGAGACAGATTGGGGGATTAGTAATTGGCAGTCATGCAGTAGGAGGATTGAGGAGAGAGAGCCCAGAGTGAGACCAAGCAGCTTTGGAAGTTTGCGAGTGTGCAGGCGAGATCTCACGAGATCGGAAGGAGGACACGTGAAGCGGAAGCATTCGGCGGTCAGGTGTAGTAGACGCCGATACACAGAGCAGTGCGTTGAGGGGGGGAGCCTCGCTTTACACTTGCATAGATCATTCCAGGGGGATTGAAGCTATTAAATACTGGCTTGACACTAACTTATCTATTCCCGGTAAACATAAGAAATGTATTTTGGATTGTATTGGTTTTATTTTAACTCACAATTATTTTCTGTTTGAAGAACTTTTTTATTTACAGATCTGTGGAACAGCCATGGGCACGAGGTTTGCCCCCAGCTATGCCAATCTCTTCATGGGATACTGGGAGGAGAGATCCATCTGGCACCATGTGGAGCTCGGGGCGGGCCTCGTGTACTATGGCCGTTTCTTAGATGACATCATTATGATTTGGGATGGTGAAGAGGTGGCCTTATCTCACATTTTGAGTTCTTTTGACAATAATCATCTAGGACTCAAATTCACTTACACCATCAATGCAGGATCTATAGTGTTTTTGGATCTAGTCCTAGCCTCAGATTCAGACTTAAATATAACTACCACTACTCATTTTAAGTCTGTTTCTGTGAATAACTACGTTCATGCGTCCAGAAACCACCACAAACAATTGCTCGGGAACATTCCTCTAGGGCAGTTTCATCGGATCAAAATAAACTGCACTAGAGAGAGTGATTTCTTGTGCCAGATGGACACTCTGAGTCAGAAATTTCTAGCCAAAGGCTATGATAGGAAGTTAGTCTCTGACTCCCTCAGAAAAGTGAGGGCACTTGACAGGTCCTTGTTATTGAATACATCCAATAGAATGCCTCATTTAGGGTATGGTGCTCCTAGAGACACAAGCCATACTGGTCCCTCCATCCTGAAATTTGTAACCACCTATAATCAGTCCCATAGAAACAGCCAAAAAATTCTCAGACAATTGGAGAATCCTCAAGTGTGACCCTCATCTGGGGTCCACCCTACCAGAGAGGGCCTCCATCATCTACAGAGAGGCTAGAAATCTAAACAACATAGTGGCACCGAGTAAACTCAGGCCGAGTGGTCCGCCTGCCTCTTCCACGACTGTGAGCCCATTTGGTAATCGCAAGTGCGGGAGGGCCAGATGTATCACCTGCAAGCATCTAGTGGTTAAGCCTCAATTTAATTCATCCAGTGAGGGGATGGTCTATCAGATTAGGAGAAATATTAATTGCCATAGTATGTATGTCGTATACCTGATCCAGTGTGGATGCGGCCAGCAATATGCTGGTCGCACCACGCGCTCATTAAGCGTATGCTTCCTTGAGCATAGGAGAAATGTTTTAAAGGGTATCAATACTCACAGTCTCACTCGACATTTCAAATCAGGCCAAAACTAGGAACCTAGGGCTCTATGCAGTAAGCGGTGATAAGGGTTTTTTCGCCATTTTATAGCCAAAATTGGGTTTGAGATTCAGTAAGCACCGATATGTGCTTGATTTCGGCAGGTTTCGTAGCCGATAATTTTGTTATGGCCAGTCTGCTGCCGATAAGCCTGTTTTCGGCACTTATCGCCACTTTTTTAATTCGGCTGGATTCAAGTAGCTAAATCAGCTTATCGGGGCTGATCGGCATTAAGAAATTGAGACTTTATGGCCAATTTCTCCCGCCAACTAAAGATGGCAAGTTGGAGGGGAGAACGATCGCTAAGGCTGCCGGAACGGCACTTAGAAAAAAAAAATCATCTGTACATCAATGGAGTCAATGGAGCGGGGACGTATAACATTATAGTACTGTTTAAGTTCCATTGCTCACAATACAAATGTGATTAGCATAACAGTGTGGGGAGCATTCACTGCATTGTGTCACACTTGACGTGTATTATTTGAATTACATTGTACACATCTAACAGATCCACCGTATATTCATGTTGCTTTACATTACAATGCTTGTAATGTGTAACGCATCTTTAAACGTTCATGTACATCTTTCTTCTCATGTTTACATGTACTTTGGGTCCTCCCTTTTTTCATGACGTCAGTTATTGGACAGTCAATCACATTGCATGTTCACATTGTAACCGTTGCATTACAAGCACTTCAACCTAACTTGTACACACATGTACAGTACTTAATCATTGTGACACCTTTCAAACTAATTCTATAGCAACTATCCTCATTACATAAATGTATGCATATGCACACGAGAATTCATTGTTGTGAACATGTGACAATAACATGGCTAATTACACATGTTACAGCAAACTTTTTCCACGTCAATCTCAGGCTTTTTGTCTAATTACATGACTGACTGTTGCGTTCAGAAGTGTTACATGCATTGCACATTACACTAATAATTTTCAAACAATGTTTGTACAAAGCTTCACGTGACATCATTGTCAAATATCATGATTCCCTGCTGAATACACAGAACAAATACTTCTTAGATCAAATGGAGACAGCTTGGGAGCCAAGTACTTTAATATGTTAATGTAACACCTTGCATTTTACTATGTCACCTGACATCATCACATACCTATTTAAAGGACGCCCATTACCTGCTCATTCACAGCTACTCATTTCAAAATGTTGCGATTGTTTAGGAGACGGAGGAACATTCTTTTGCATGACATGCTTGCTGATGAAGAGAATGACATAGGGCAAGGGAGGGACAGAGCCAGGGACAGTGACAGGGACAGGCACGCGGATACGACAGGGACAGGGAGAGGGACAGGCCGAGGGACAGGTAGAGGGACAGGAGATCAGAGGAGAAGACAGAGGAGACAAGTTGTGCCTCGTCCGCGTGTGTACAGGGAGAGAACCCTGTTAGATGGGATGAGTGAGGAGGAGATAGTAAGTCGCTATCGTTTGAGTTCAGCAGCAATCTTATCTCTTTATGAAGAGATAAGGGGAAATTAAGCTTTTTTGACAGCCAGAGGTCGTGCAGTCCCTGGGCTTGTTAAAATGCTGTGCTCATTACATTATCTTGCTTCCGCGTCATTCCAGACAACTGTGGGCATAGTGGGCGGGGTCTCGCAATCTACATTCTCGCGGGCCTTTACCCAGTTTCTCTATGCACTCAATAGACGCGCTAGGAATTATATTCATTTTCCTACAGAGGCGACAGAGTGGCTGGAAGTCAGGAATGGCTTTTATAACATAGCAGGGATACCATGTGTGCTGGGTGCAATCGATTGCACACATGTTGCTTTGATTGCACCTAGTCAGAGTGAGCATGTTTACTGCAATCGTAAGCACTACCATTCACTGAATGTACAGGTTGTATGTGATGCCACGATGAGGATAATGCATGTGGTACCCAAATTCCCTGGTTCCAGTCACGATTCCTCTATCCTGAGGAACTCTTCAGTCTTCCATGCTTTCGAAGAGGGACATTTTGAACATGGTTGGCTGCTGGGTGAGTACATATTTGGATGTTGTAACACAAAACACATATTTGTTTACGAATTTTTTCATTGTAGAATCTTATAACTAATGTAAGCTTATGTGTGCTCCATTGATTATAGGTGACTCAGGATACGGAATTAGGCCGTGGCTCTTGACTCCGGTGCTAAACCCTCAAACTGAAGCAGAGGAGAGGTACAATGCAGCCCATATATCTACAAGATCTGTTATAGAGAGGACATTTGGCCTACTCAAGACCAGATTTAGGTGTCTGGACGGAACTGTTGGGGCTCTTCAATACAAGCCACAAAAAGTGTCAGATATTATCCTTGCCTGTTGCATTTTGCACAATGTGGCACTCACACACAATGTACAATCAGACATAGCTGAGCCTTTGGTAGAGGAGCATCCCACCCATTTCGCTGATGAAAATGAACAAACATCCACTGGTGGCCAGACACACCAGAATCTCATACATTCGTTTTTTTCTTGTAAGTACAAACATATATGTTCCTAGTACTACTTTTATATATTAATTATAATATATTAACAATAATTTTATTTTATATAACCTTCTGTTAGGACACAGATGAATATGGGTTGCACACCTTTCTTTTCTCTGCTGTGTGCACAAAGGGATGTGGCACCGGTATGTTATTGTTGCACAGGTTATATAATCCCTCTTCAATTGTAAATTAGTTGTGTGTATGTGAATACAACTGGTGTAACAAATCAGTAATATTTTAGCATTGTGTTGTTCCTTATGCAAACACAATACACATAGTATGGCCATAGTCATTCATTCTTGCAGTATGGTTACATACAATGTTATTGTTGCAGTGTAACATGTACATCCATATGATGTGTACACCAGTCTGGTTTACATTTTGAATGTGATAAAATATACATGGTGTTGCACATTTAACACCAAATACACACTTTGCTGTGTTGCTTACGGTACTGAAGATGGCATGTCAATCTTTCAAATTTATATATTGTTCCATTGTATTATAGGTATATCTCCAGTATGACTGATCATGGTATGTATATTTGCTGACATCTGTCATAAGATGTGCCTACCTCAATATTCGTATAATTAATTGAAGTAAAAACCTAACATATTGGTAAACGATAAATGTTACATACATGTAGTTTCTGTATCATGTACATGCATTTAGCTACTATTGAGGTTTCATGTGCATTGTATTATAAAATGATTACTCCCATTTCATCACATTTAATGTATGTTCCCTTATAAATTTCATTAATGTAATATAGAGGTGTTTGGAGAGAAGGGGATAAATGTTGATATTTTTTTACTTACGGGAGGTCATTAATCACAGATGCAATTGACTGATCATAACACTCTATGCATGAATGCCTGTAATCACAACAATGCGTTGTACATCTTATATTTAGCAATGTAGGTGATTATTAATGCTATAAATTATTTGTCAACATTAATTAAACATTGTCACATGTGTATGTATAAGTCACACATGTGTGTTGATGTGACCTACATGTAACAAGTGTCAAACTGTAAACAAAAACACAATTATGTCACAAATGTTACTGTAATTTTGCATTAATAATTTCCCACAATGACAATGTTGTTAATATATTTGGAATGTCATTGACGTCACTTCATCATTATCATGATGATAATTAACAAGTATTCTCAAAATATAAACGTCAATCACGTGCACATTAGCATAGGCACACTTTTTAAGACAACTGTTTGTGTCTGTATAAATTTGTGTATGGTGCATGTATAACACCGACAAATGATAACAGCAGGTTTATTATGGTAGCTTGTATCATCATATTGACTGTACTATGTATGTGTTGAACGTTTAATAAACACAGTAAACTATAGTTAGTTTGGTACATGAAATATACACATAAACGTACTTGATTACATGATGTTGACGTAATATTCATAACATCATGCATTGTAGGTGACCACAACATCTTGCCAATAACATTATTTGCAACAGTCCCAAACCATTTTATCAACATACCCATGTTACAAGCGATTTTTAACATGAAATGGCTAGTTGGTTGTAAGTGTCCTTTACATAGTTTCGACAGTCATACGTTCCATTACACAATAGAATACACAAATGTGTTTGCAGAGTGGGAATGGTTGTTATATATAAAACACACCATGGCAAATAATGTTAGTACTAATTAAAAAACACTCAATAAATTTCCTAACTGCACTGTTTAGCAACATCATTATGTTAATTAAGTGCTTATGCAATATAGGCATAATGGTATCACATTTTTAATTGTTTGTTAATAAGCGCTGCAAGCAATATAAAATTAGTTCCATATGTAGTATAGTAGTCGGTGGCTCCTCCTCACAATCATCTCATATAACGTTAGACTCTTCAGAAATCATACATTGATCCGATTGAATCTTCCCCGACATCTCTGAAATATATCAAACACATGATGGTCAAAGATGGCACCTCAATATATATAAATCCGTGACAACGCGTTACACATCTCTATATGATTGTGTATATACACACGTCAGTCACTTATATGTTAGAAGTACAAGTTTACAAGTATACATCATTATGTATCCTTTTGTTCATTTCGTAGCACGCATAACTATGTATATGAACTTTACGTTGCCTGTATACATAATAATGTGCGTGCACATCTTAGTGAGCGCACGCACTTCACGATTGGGTCGACAAAGTGTTAGCGCATGCGCTAAACAATGCGTACGTTGTGCGTTCAATACATGTTGTAACTACCATGAACCATATAATATTTATTTTAAATCCAATGAAGGCCAAAATACATTCATTCTAAACGCGTACTTCTATAATCTTTTTAAACAGACGTGTGTGGACTGAAACAACGTCCGATCACACAATGATCAAATCCAATACGTCTGACTTAATGTTAAGGCAGCATGAAGTGCACGCAAACACTCCTCCCACAGAATTAACATTGGGCTAACGCTCAGTGCACGCCCACAATCACAGACGTGCACGCATGACACAGTGCAGTGACCGTAACTATAACAAACCGACACAGCCAATAGCCTTTGACGCGTGCACGTTGGTTGGGGGCGGGCCTTACATCCATAATCCTTTTTAAGGATGCCTTGGCACATGACAAGGGTCCCACGTCATACATGGCCGACCCGTTTTTTTTTTTGGCTTGTGGCCAGTGACTGTTCACGGGCAGGGCTTGTGGCCAGTGACACATGTGACCAAGTTGGTACACAGTGCACAACTGATGGTTGGTCCGTTTCATGTTTGGGTTTTTTGGTTTGTGTCCAAAACTGGTCAGTAGTAACTGCTTGTGCATTTTTGTTTTTGGCGCCTCCTTTGTAGGTGTCAGCTCCAGAATTTCTACAGATGGCAGTGGTAGGATGTTGTCAGGAACATGCACAGAACTTTCAGCTACTTTACCGGTAACATCCCGACCTGGGGAATGAACATCAGATGACTGGGGTGAAAAAGTAGTAGCATGTAAACATCCATCCTCTGATGGTGTAAAGCTGAATGGATGTGCTGCTGTAGTCATTCTCAAGTGATTAGCTTGAGTTAGCTGAACAACTATTGCTTCTAATGACGTGTTAATTTTTTGCATTTGTTTAGGCACTTCAATGAACACTCTGTGGAGATGTGACAATTGTGATATCGTTTCTTCCTGCAGTGATATCATCCTTTCGTGCACTGACATCAGATCTGAATGGCGATGATTTTCTGCTTCAACAATTTTTTCCTCAGAAGCTACTATTGCATCGTATGTGTTACTTGATGGACGATTTGCCTGTGTAACTCTTTCAATGGGAACCTCGTCATGGTCACTTGATTGCATTTCTGTGTCTATGGCGGCATCATCATCATCATCATCATGTGCTATAAATAAATGTACACATTATGAAATGGCATGTTAATCTCTGCTGTTTTACTATGTAATTATACTCTGTGATAACACCTAACATGTTTCCATACGTTTTATAACGTCACAATAAAAACTACCTTGACTTACGAATTATGTTTGGACTCAGTATGAAATAAGAATGAATGAAAAGTTGCTCAAAACTCACAACTCCTACATGATACTTAACATCACAAACACAATACATGTTGTCTTAAAAAAATTCATTTTCACTGACACTAAGTAATCCTATTTAAAGAACATGTGCAAAACAAATAATGAACATGACAACATAACATATAGAAGTGAACATATTATATGTCCACCACCTCATACACTCTCCTTCCAGGTGTGATGAGCTGCATGACCCAGGTGAAGACACTTGTTCCGTCTCAGGTGACACATGTCCTCCAGGGGCAACTATATATAACAATAACATCAGTTGTTAATTTACATGTGTAAATATTGAACATAGAGTTACTGTATGTTCAGTATTTATGACTAACTAACAGCATCAGTTCCTTAACCGAAAATGTGTGTGTGAAAGTGAACATAAATAGTTGTAATAACAATGTACATGCCTGTGTACTTAGGACTTTTGAGTTCAGTAACATACAACATACTATGTTTCTGCAGTAATGCGTTAGGAAAAAATTATTAATTTTGTACATACAATGCATATGTTGTGTAGTCATATCACTATAATAATGTACATAACTATCATGAGATGAACATTCACAATGGTTATCATGAAGGTGGTCATATTGGAAAAAGATTCGGTTTTGGTAGAGGATATGTGTGGTACATTAATAGAAGCTGTGGAACGCCTGAATGTGGCTGCCACTCAACAACACAACACATGCAGTGTGTGATAATGGGGTGTTGATATCAGTTCAACTATAGATGTGAGTGAACGAATGTGTGACGTACGGTTTCATAACTAATGACTTGTTGGGGGAATTAGTACCTAGAGTTAAACTTTCAAATGACTGTGATTACCTTCTGTTTTGCTAGTCAGGTTGTAAGAACGGTATTCCCTCCCCCAAAAACAGTAATCAGCCAGACCTTTCAATTACTTCAAGCAGGTGAAAATGGTGTCAACAAAGTTGACCGTAAGATGACCCTGTAATTTGGCCTGTGTGCTGAACCCCACCCCCTCTGTTGACGTGTATGCTGTGATGACATATTCATTGCAGCTGCTTAAACACAATGGTAGAGGAGCAAAATAGTCGTCTGAAGTGTGCAAGTTATGAACACAATGACATAACATATGCTACGTGTGCATCATTATGCTGTCTGAATATGACATAAAGAAAAAGAGGACCTTTTAATAAACAACAAGACATTTGTTAGTGCAAGTGATGGTTGTTGGCCGTTGCATGCAATATATTCGATGCATGATTTGAATAGCCAGTAATGTCGTGTTTGTAGGAGTTAAATAAATAATATACACATTAATATTATATATATATTTATGTTCTGCACCAGTACCTAGTAATAATTTCTCATTAGCATGTCTTACACATGTGTGCTACCCTGTTGTTCCCCATCTTCGCCCACCATAAATTGCTTCCACTGCAGCAAAGCATTGTGGGAATTCACATGCAAATGACCACGCAATGCCACGTGGTATATTAGTTACTGCTTTTAGTAGGACTACAACATATATGTATATTTTGATATATATATATATATATAGAGAGAGAAACAGACATATACTTATATAGATGTAGGTATGCTTATATTGGGAAGACAGTATAAAAAGCAGCGGAAATGTGTAAAATAACTGTAAGCAACGACACGCCTAGTACAGTAACATTTCTCACCTGGTGGAAATTGTGAGGGATAAATTCCGATGTCCCTGTCACCGGCCAAACCCTCCACGACGACGGGAAGTAATTTTCCCCGAAGCAGCTCCTCCAATGGAGTTAAGA